>VUQR01023710.1:80329-125675 GCA_015108515.1 Hemichromis elongatus | reverse complement strand
TCCTCTGGTAGCACCAACTGCTCAACTACTCCCCTTTGGCTGTCTTGGATGCAGCGGTACAGAATGCCATCTCTTACCACTAACCTTCTCCACTCTTTTAAGAGAAGGCGCACGTGCCCTTCACTACTGATCCGCTCACTGCGGCTTGGTTTCTGGTTCAGGCTCTTATAGTGCAAAACAGGGCCGAGAACAAGATCTTTTTTCTGCCCTGCACGGATCTCCTGTTTGGTCATGGTGGGCAGGGATTCCATTCCCACGCCTCTGTAGGGCTCAGTGGTTGTAGGGGGGCCGAGCTCAAGTTCCTCCCCTACAGATGTGCCAAGGCCAGTGGGGCTTTCAGTCTCTTGCATAGCCTGCTCCCCACCGTGCCCCTGTTCACTGACCCCCACACACTGAGGGCATGTTTGCAGGACGCGCATGACCTCCTGGTTAGACATGCGAGAGAGGGCGTCGGCATTTGCGTTGCTCTGTCCTCTCCGATACTGGACATCGAAATCGAAAGCAGCCAGCCTGGACACCCACCGCTGGCCTGTAGCATCCAGCTTCGCTGAGGACATGACATACTTAAGGGGATTATTGTCTGTCTGGACAGAGAATCTACGCCCATAGAGGTGGTCGTAGAATTTGTCAGTGACTGCCCATTTAAGAGCAAGGAACTCGAGTTTGTGTGCAGGATACCTTGTCTCTGCTGGGCTCAAACCTCTGCTGGCGAAGGTTGCTTGGAGGTGGCTTCTGGAGGCACGGAGGACATTTGTCCCCACAAGCAGAGGAACAGAGGAGCGGTACTCTGAGTTAGTGACAACAAAAGCAGGCACACCCTTAAACTCAACTTTGTTTGTTTGGAACATTTGATTTGCTATGTGAGATTGAGAAAAACGTAGAAAACGAATGGGCAAACCAATTACTCGACACTGACTAGGCGGGGCGGTTACTAGGGTGTGTGTTCCCAAGGAAAACACCATCAACAACTCCACAAATGGTTGTTTCCTTGTCAGACTGGTTTGACAAGGTGCTATCACCTAAACACACACGCAGGCGCAACGCAAAAACGGAAACCAGTTTGTGTTGTCAAATTAAAATGTCTTATTTTGAGATATTAATAGGACTGTGTATCTCCGGGGGTTGTGCGTGACTCAAAATTAAAATATTACCCATTGTTTTTGACGAGTTTCTGTGTGGTGCTGTGTGACTTTGTCATGTCAGCTGACTTCCTCTATCACGGTGTAAGGATACAGTGTTTTTCCAGGCTCTCCATCAGGTCTGTGAGATGTTTTTTTGAGTTTTTAAAAGTGCAATAACCAGACTAACCCAGCTTAATCAGTCTGACACCAAAAATTTGGAATCAGATTGATTACAAATTTATGGATGACTATTAATCATAGACTTGAGATATATGAAACTTTCTCTAATACGGCACGACAACCTCTGTGCCACCTGTCAGGGAGAAATTTCATTTTGTAACAGCTGTTTAAATGCTAGTATTTGACCACTAGGCGGAGCTCTTGTAATGCTGACGTCATTAACGCATTTTATTTTGTAAGTTTTACAAAATACAAATAAAAGAACTCCCGCGTCTCTCGTGTATGTGTACAAGCCGGCATACATTTCATTTCAGCAGACGTACCACAAATGTCTAAGCTCAGCTGAGAATAAGGAACAAGGGACCCCGCTCTCAGAAATTTTGGAACTGTGCAATGAGCTGCAAAGAGCTGAATCCTGAACAACCACCAGATGAACAAGGAGAAGGTGGACTGTCTGACAACAGGGGATGAATTTCACCTGCTAAGATGTCTTTTGTCTTCCCCATACCCCCAAATGGTTGCAGCAGATCCCTGATCCTGGTACTTCCAGCAGTTTTCCTTTCTGCTGCAGCACTAAGTGCTCACTCTTAAGGAATCATCTGACCTGGTCTCTTTATTATCAGAGGGTCTTTACATTGCAACATAAAGCATCTTGACATGACTGCTGTTGTAATTTGGTGCTCCGTAATGAATTGAATTGAATTCACTTTAATAACTCCAAATGCATAGTAGTTGAAAAGAAAGTGGTTGCCACAGAGTGTAATGTGGCAAAACCAGAGCTGAAGAAGCTCAAGAGGTAACTTCTGGGAAAGAAAATATTGAGGGTCCAGACTAAGGGTGAAACCTGCATGCTGTGGAAATAAAGATTTGGAGATGGCCTCAGATGGTAAAATGATAAATGGCCTATATTTATATAGCGCTTTACATTTCAGTCATCCACCCAAGGTGTTCAATGACATAAGTAAATCAGAGTGTAGAAAAGAAAGGTTCTTTCACATTAGTGATGTGGTGGGTCATTTTCTTGACTCTTAAAATATTGGTGTTCTTTATTTAATATCCCATTAAACTCAGTGTCAGCGCTGACATGCCTGTGGGCCAATCACTTATATTACAGCATTAGAACTCAGCATTTTGATTTGACATTTTATTTTTTTCACAGTATTTCTAGGATTTTCTAAGTCGTATTTAAAAATGGTCACGGCATACTGTTTTTGCTTCCCTGGTACTTGGTAACATCCTGCCTTTCACTTGCCCTTGACTTCTGCATGTCCATTCTGTTTTAAAAACGTCTGAAAACGCTCCGCGTCCACACTATCGTTTTCAGTCTTTTTCACAGAGGCCAAAAACGCTTACGTTCCAGTACCGCACATGCGCAAAACGTAAGACGATTCGACCTGCGTCATTTCCGTCTGTTGTTTATTTACTTTCTGGCTCTTCAAAACCTGGTTGGCGAAATGGCAAGACAAAGCACCAAATTTTTCAAATGGAATGATAATGAGGCTGAGTTGTTGCTCCGAGTCACAAATGAGTACATATTAATTTTCAATAGGGCCACCTGACTGACCTATAACTGTGATACGATGATGTCCGCCATCTTGGTTGAAGTCGTCATATGAGTGCATCATATAATTAACAATATGACTAACATAAGTCATCGTTTTCGAAAGTCTCCATTTTCTAGTGATGGAAATTTTGTCTCTTTTTAGATAACCGGCTCTTTCGGCTCCCAAACGGCTCTTCAGGTTGTTTTGTTGCTTTAATTAATTTATTATCAACAACAATGTAAAATCAGGCACAAAACTTGCCCTTGACTTCTTCTTCTTCTTTTTTTTTTTTGCTACCCAACCACCCAACCAATCAAGCCTCAGTCAGCAACGCTGCACAGAAAACCTACACAGCTGATGAATACAGATAATTTTAAACTGATTCAAACAGCAGGCTACCTAAAACCCAACCATAAAACTGAAACACGACCGAGGAAGTAGAGCAGATAAAAGCATATGTCCGTTTTAAACTGATGTGTAGCACAGTTACATATAATCATTTCATAGTTATCATCTGCATGTGGTAAAAACACAGGCACTGTTGCCACTTCCTCTTGATGAGGAGTGTCTTTTTTTATTTTTTGCTTAGGTAGATACAACAGTTAGTTCTCAGCACATTCAAACAGACGAACATTTTTCTCACTCTGCTGATGCAAGACTCATCAGGAGGAAGTGGGATCAGTGCCTGTGTTTTTACCACATGCAGATGATAGTCATAAAAGTATTCTCACACTTTGTGTTACACACCAGTTAAATATGGACACTTTTCTAGTATGTTCAACACCATCAGGCCAATCCTCCTGGGTGATGAGCTGACAGCGACGCAGGTTGATGCTTCTCTAGTGTCCTGGATTGTTGATTACCTGACAGGAAGATCACACTGTGTGCGTCTTAAAGATTGTGTGTCTGAAAAGGTGATCAGCTACACAGGGACACCACAAGGGACCCTACTCTCCCCCTTCGTCTTCACTCTCTACACCAAAGACTTCACCCACTGCACAGAGACCTGCCATATTCAGAGGTTTTCTGAATACTCTGCGGTGGTTGCATGCATCAGCAAGGGTGATGAGTCAGACTACCGGGCTGTGGTCGACTCCTTTGTCACATGTTGCAAGCAGTATAATCTGCAGCTCATCGTGGCAAAGACTAAGGAATTGATTGTGGACTTTAGAAGGACAAGGAAAACCGGTGACCCCCTTGTTCAATCCAGTGTGTTGATGTGGACACTGTGGAGGACTATAAATACCTTGGAGTACATACAGACAATAAACTGGACTGGGTTAAGAACATCACTGCACTTTACAGGAAGGGCCAGAGTCGTCTCTATTTTCTGAGGCCACTGAGGTCCTTCAACATCTTTTGGACAATGTGCAGGATTTTCTATGAGTTTGTTGTGGCCAGTACTATCCTCTATGCTGTTGCGTGCTGGAGGAGCAGGTTGAGGGTCGCAGATGCCAACAGACTAACGCCACATCCACACTAGCCCAGATAAATTAGAAAATGGCGTTTTCGTCCACACTATCGTTTTCAGTCTTTGTCACAGAGGCCGAAAATGCTTACATTCCAGTACCGCACATGCGCAAAACGTAAGACGATTCGACCTGCGTCATTTCCGTCTGTTGTTTATTTACTTTAAAACGTGGCGGCGAAATGGCAAGACATTTTTCAAATGGAATGATAATGAGGCTGAGTTGTTGCTCCGAGTCACAAATGAGTACATATTAATCTTCAATAGGGCCACCAAAAATTGTGAGCAAACAAAACAACTGTGATACGATGATGTCCGCCATCTTGGTTGAAGTGGTCACATGAATGCATCATATAACTAACAATATGACTAACATAAGTCATCGTTTTCGAAAGTCTCCATTTTCTAGTGATGGAAATTCTGGCTCTTTTTAGAGAGCCGGCTCTTTCAGCTCCCAAACGGCTCTTCAGTTTGTTTTGTTGCTTTAATTTATTTTTTTATCAATAACAATGTAAAATCAGGCACAAAATTAATTACTAATATTTTTGTGGTATACTGCAAGATGCTGTAGATGCAGCAGCAGCAGCAACAGTTGCAGTGAGACACACTGGCACCTTGATTAATATCACACTCAACTGACTGTGTTTTATCTTCCCATTGCACTGATGGGTGGACAGTTGCCTGTATAGGTTGTTTGTGGAGCTGATATCTTTTTTTCGCAGACTCTAGACTCTGCCTTTGTATTAGTGATGTGTCGGTTGTGAACGAAATGGCTCTACGAGCCGGCTCATTAGAAAGGTATGGTAAAGAAAATGAGTGACACCAAGAAAAGAAGCCAAATCTGGAGCCATTTTATTGACAATACAAAGGTAATATTAATAATTCATTTTGTGCCTGATTTTACACTGTTGTTGATAATAACTTAATTAAAGCAACAAAACAACCTTGAAGAGCCGTTTGGGAGCTGAAAGAGCCGGTTCTCTAAAAAGAGCCGGAATTCCCATCACTACTTTTTATTGTCAATAAAATTGAAATGGCTCAAGATTTTGCTTCTTTTCTCCAGTCGTTCACTTCAACGAGCCGGCTCTAAGAGCCATTTCGCTGTCCACACTGCGACCGAAAGCTCCGTTTTCAAATGTATGCGTTTTCGAGAACGTTTCCAAAACGCTTTATTTTCCTTGACCAAAAACGCCGTCTTAGTGTGGATGATGCGTTTTCAAACTAAAATGTATTAGTGTGGACGTGGCCTAAATAAACTGGTCCTTAAGACCAGTAATGTTGTGGGGATGGAGCTGAACTATTGACATTTATTTATAATCATAATTTTCTGTAGGTTTAAAATACTTTAGACAGCAGTGACAAAGGTAATCACACACACAGCCATTCGGCAGTACAGTAACTGATGCTAATTTTAAGATTTAATGAATTTATTAATGGTGGCATAATAATATTTGGCACAGTATAGGTATTTATATAACCCTCAGAATGAACCTTAGAAATGTTGCCAATACAGTTTGTTGTCAAATGGCGCCACCTTCTGACTGAAATTAAATTTTATGACTAGGTCATTTAATCTCAAATCAACAAAGGTCAACAAAGTTGCATTTTATAAAAATGCAAAAGAAAACATGTGGATTACTTTTCACATGAAAATCAAGGAAATGCCATATTTTCATTCAACTTGTATGCATATCACAAGTCGTACCATCCATCCATCCATCCATCCATTCTCTTTCACTTCCACAACCACCACACCACCATGCTGACCGAGTAGCACCAGAAAAACAAAAACATCAGTAGATGGTGTAATCTGAATAGAACAATATCCGATTATATATGTGTATTGTTATCCATCATAAATCACAATGCACACATGCAGTTTTAAATACACAAGCGGAAAATAGTTTTACTATATTAATAGTCCCATAAAGCACTGCATTTGAAGAAACCTCCTCACTTTGTGTTGCTCCCGACTGTTATTAATTCAGTCTTCCGGTAGGTGGCGCTATACTATCAAGATAAACATAATAAGGTGTAACCGCAAATCAGGGAACACTTCAAAACTAGTAAATCGAAAGATCTTTTCAAAATAAACTCAACAAATGACAACACGTATTCAGTAGGAGATATATACGGAGATGAAACAGAGAACATATAAGTTAATTTCTATAATTGTAACTGATTTTCAAGATTTTTACTTAGCCCTTATATTAAAACAACAAGAAAATGATATATTTTGACATATTATCGAGCATGATAAACCAAATGTTTTATTTTTATATAGTTTCCTATATAGAAATGGATGAATCTCATAATGTAAGAGTGCCTTCCCTATAAAGCATCAATATCTACATGTGTCGTCACTCAATGGCAGTTTTGAGTACAGTTTGATAGATAGACACAGACTTCATAAGTTACACACTGAGGAAATTCACTTCCCAAGTAAATAAGAAAAAAACATGTAAATACTATACAGATACTATACACAGTGTTGTGGGTTTAAAGTTTTTTTGTCCATCATTTAGATTTCCCATGACTCTTGTGAAACCTGTAGAGTGAATGTCTGTAAATCCTGCAGATTTATGTGCAGTTTCATAAAGTTCAGCACAGCGTTTCATGCTGTATCACATAACTGGCAGGGAGCTGTGGTAAAAGGTTATTGAGCTGTCTACCTCCACTGTAAAATTACACACAGTGAACGTCTGTAACAGCATCACAATATTGGTTGCTTGATATTTACATGACATTTAAGGCTTTGTGTAACCGTTTCCTCGTTAAATGATTAATGATTTTACAAGGATAGAATCATTTTTAAAAAAAGAGTGAAAAGTAATCAAACACTTTTGGGTTTCATAAATGTGTTTTCTGTTGTGAAGTGCAAATGTCTCTGTGCTTTCAAAATTTGGACCAGATCATCCTTTTAGCTCCAGGTTTTCTCTCCGGGCTCTAATCCCCCCTTTTCCTTGTTCACTTGACTTTATCTCGCCTTCGCACAATGACTTCAGACCTCACTACCATCATTTGCTATTACAGTTGAACCATATTAACTTACAGTTCTCCACACACACACACACACACACAAACAGGGATTAAATTAGATATCTTCTTTATCCGTGACACATCGGATGCTTGCTGGGTTCTTTGTTATTGTTCTGTGAAATCTATGTTGAATAAATGTTTCAGTGGATCAGCGGTAATCAGTCTCTCACAGACCATTTTTTCTACTTGAGTGTTTGCTTCTGTGTTTTTCTCTCTGATGCCCGTGAAGTTCCATTATGGTGTGGCAGCTGAGAGTCCATTGAGACATCACTTTCTACAGAAACCTGCTGGGTAATTGTCAGATTTAAAGCCTCCAGGAGATCAGGAAAATCACCCAAGCAATCTAATCTGTGAGTACACGACATCTGCTTAAAGAAGTTTCAAGAAAGCCTGCCTATTAGAGTTCAGGCTATACTGAAGGATAAAGGTGGTCATACCATACATTGACTTTCAAGCTTGTTAGAACTGATTTTAGAATTTTTGGCCTTGTTTCTATGTATGTATGCATATGAGTCGACTCATTTTCAGCCCCTCCCTTAAGAATGGTTCTGATTTCCCAGCTCCTTGGATTACCATGACCTGGATGACTGAGAACTGACACTGATGAGGCTTCCATGAACAGTGGATGAATCAACTGAACAGCCCGATGCTGCTCCATGCTGGATTTTCTTTTTTTAGACCTGCCACCTTTCTCCTCCACTTGTCCAGTTTCTTCATTCTTTTTATGCACAGACTGCACACCATGTCAACTTGTCAAGTTTTTCAACGGATAGTTCTTTTGTTGGTGCCAAAATACATTTTTATGCCTGTCAAACAGTTATCTTTGGCTGTATGACATCTCACTCTCTCTCTCTCTCTCTCTCTATCTATCCACACGTTGGTGGGGAAAAGTGTTTGCCCCTTTCTCGATTTCCTTTTTTCTATATTTGTCACACTTAAATGTTTCAAATCATCAAGTAAAATGTAAATATTAGACAAAGATAACACAAGTAAACACAAAATGCTGTTTCTAAATGAAAATGTTTAGGGAGAAAAAAATATCCAAACCTACATGTCCCTGTGTGATACAATGATTGCCCCATAAACCTGTTTGTTTGTCGAATTGTTGTAATTCAGCCACATTGGAGGGTTTTCGACCATGAGCCACCTTTTTACGGTCGTGCTACAGCATCTTAATCTGATTCAGGGCAGGACTTTAACTAGGCCACTCTAACATCTTCATTTTTTTTTTCTTAAGCTATTCAGAGGTGGCCTTGCTGGTGTGTTTTGGATCATTGACCGCAGAACCCAAGTGCACTTCAGCTTGAGGTCAAAAACCTCTAGAATGAGTTGTTGATGGAGCAATTTTGGCTGTCCAGTCATGGGAACTCAACTCCACCACTGTTCCAGGTTTTCTCCATGTGTATATAATGGCTCTCACTGTGGTTCGGTGGAGTCCCACTGCTTTACAAATGGCTTTATAATCTTTTCCAGAGGAGAGATCTCGGTTACTTTGTTTTGTCATTTGTTCCTGACAAATGTCTGGCTTTTGAGGATCTTTTGGTCAACTCCATTTTCTCAGGCAGTTTTAAGTGTTTTCTTGTTTGAACAGGTGTGGCTAAAGAAAGTGAACTCAGCTTTCCAAAGATGCCATACACAAAAGTTAATTTATGTCATAATAAGGGACGGGGTGGATGGGATAGAATTTTTCCCCTTAATAATAATAAACAGCTCGCTTTAGAAACTGCATTTTGTGTTTACTTGTGTCAAGTCTGTTAATATTAAAATGAACTTAAAATTAATTAAATGTGTTTGTATATATCTGCTGACCCTTGTTTCATGATTCCTACAGTACATACCCTCCGTGCTTCATAAACTAAATACACACAAAAGACTATTTTAGTTATACTGAAAGTTATACGATTATAAAACGTGTTTCCATTTTGATCCGCCTTTAGAAAAAAATGCAACTGTTAAATAACAGATTTTTTTGCTTCTTTTGTGTGTCATTTTCAGGCTTTCTCTCTAAAATCAAATACCACTGACACACTTATTGATTGGCCTTTATTGGTGAATGTTGAGTTCTACTAAGTTCATCGGGTGGCCGCTTGAAACCTGCACACATCATCAAAATATTCCGCTAACGTCTCCGGTTTTTTTACTTTAAGAACCCGTAAAAAGGCGTGTTCTCATATCTCAGATTTTAAACATTTATCCCAAATTATCTCTGGAACAGTCAGTTGGTTTGAGGAGGGGGAGATGGAGCATCAGTATACAAACGCGTCGCGCAGCCTCATTTCTCCTCCAAGTCCGGCACAGACGATGTTGTACACCGGTGTAGCCATCGCTTCTGTTTACGGTGTGATCATTGTGTTGGGGCTAATCGGCAACATCACACTCATCAAGACGTTTTGCTCTGCCAAATCCGTCCGAAATGTGCCGAATCTCTTCATGTCGAGTCTTGCACTGGGGGATGTTTTACTGCTGGTGACCTGCGCTCCGGTGGATGCCAGCCGCTACCTGTCAGAGGAGTGGCTGTTCGGCAGACTGGGCTGTAAAATTATCCCCTTTATCCAGCTCACCTCGGTTGGGGTTTCTGTTTTCACTCTTACAGCCCTCTCCGCTGACAGGTAGGCTTTTATTGTTGTTACCAGTGTACCTCAGCATAACTCAATATAACTTTAAGGAGCATCCATAAAGAAGTTAAACGACTGTGTGTCTTCTATTGAAACCAAAGGACGTAAAAACTTAATGTCTAAGTAAATATTTACCTGTGTACTGATCCTCGGAAAATTACGACAGAGCTTCTGTTCAGGTCTGTTGCGTAAAACCATAAATGCAATCAACAGCTACATAATCATAATTATTTGCTATAAACGTATTAGTTAGAGTTAGGCAACTATTGCTATTTACATATATAACACGGTCACTGGTACAACTTCGTTAAAGCAATAAAAAAAAAACGTTTAAAGCTTCGGGTTTTGGTGAAAAACATAAATGCTGCATCTGCACTGTTCCTGTGCATCCTGTGCTTCAGGAGTTTGTAATCTGAATAACCTATAATGCAATCTTAAGCCCGAGAGAGGAAAAAATGCCATAAGCTTATCTTTGACAACACAAACTTTAAACACAATTGTTTAAATGTTTGATTGTAAGCATGCGATAGAGTACAATTAATTCATTTTGCGGCACATTTCCTAGACATCTTTTCTCCACTCCTTTCTGAATAAAAAATGTTAAAGTATTTTACATAGAAAGTTTGTTCACACTGCATTTTTCAGAAAAAGAAATGTTATCTTTGTATTAGCCTTTGCTTTTTACCCAAATTTCTATAAGGGAGACACACACACCGATCTCTACTCCGATTCCGCTTTTATTACCGCTTTTCATTCCTCATCAGTTCGAGCTTCTTGCTCGCTGCTGAATTACATATGTTGCTGCCACCAGTGCCCTCTAGCGGCTGATGCAAATACAGGCCAACATATTACAGCTTTATGATGATTGATGATGAATCACATAGTAATTTGTTTCCTTACTTGTTAATGTTACATCTGCACTTGTGTGCATGGCCAGGCTGATATCTATGGTGCTGATTATGATAATGCCCATTAAATGGACTGGTAACATCTGAAACAGGTGCCTGAAACCATTAAAAGCATAAACTGTCAAAGACCAGAGGTTCATTCACAATATGCAAATAACCAGAAAAAAAGCTGCAGACCTCTGAGTTTTCCCAGCTCCAGACTATTAGTGGGGCAGAAACACACCTTTGAACAACAACAGAAGCTGTTGATTCCAAACTTGTCTTAGTCAGTCACAATTAAGCTAGCTTCCAGGAAGACTCATCAATAAGATGGCAATATTGTAAAACATAATTGGATAGAAATAGGCAAAAGGAGATCCTTTATGTGACAAAACCCTGTTTTAGAAGCAAGGAGCTGGTAGGTTTGAATGAATGTCTACTTTTAGATTTCACTGAGCAAGCACTGACTGCCTTGCTTGCTCCTACAGAACACACAAGGAACCTCTCTCTCTCTCTGTGTGTGTGTGTGTGTGTGTGTGTGTGTGTTTAATTTACCTCTGTCTGTGTCTTTTAGGTACAGGGCCATTGTAAGACCCTTGGATGTTCAAACATCAACTTCCACTACCAGCATTGTCCTGCAAGCATTGCTTATCTGGGTCTTGTCCCTTATCCTGGCTATACCTGAGGCTGTGTTCTCTGACCTCCACACCTTCAACATCACCTCCACTAATGAGAGTTTTGTTACCTGTGCTCCTTATCCCCATGGAGTCGAACTGCACCCTCAGATTCACTCCATGGCCTCTTTCCTCATTTTCTACATAATCCCTCTGCTGGTCATATCTGTGTACTACAGTTTCATCGCTCAGAGCCTGATGAGGAGCACCTGCAACCTGCCAGTGGAGGGAAATCTGCATGCAAGACGACAGGCTAGTGTTAAATTTGTAACTTGCCAAGTTATAGATCAGTTTGGGTTATTCTTATGACATGAGTCCCCACTAGAAATTTCCTGACAACTTAAAAACAAAATTCATAGCAAAGATCTTTATAAAGGATTTTGTTATATTCACATTAAACATGTCATATTCATTTGTCTGTCTGTTGTCTTTATTATGCTACCAAGGAAACAAAAATAGTCAAAACAAAAAAAAACACGTGGTGGGGATTCTGCATACTGAAAAAAACTGCCATATGTTTTTTCACTATGTTTGCAGTCTTTTAAAATGTACCATATATTTCCCCTTTAAATGTTTGCAATGGTTCTCAAAATTTGAATTAATCTTACATTTTGTTTTTTGTATGTGAGCAACAGATTGAATCAAGAAAACGCTTGGCCAGGACAGTGCTGGTGTTTGTTGGTTTGTTTGCACTATGCTGGCTACCCAGTCACATCATATACTTATACCGCTCCTATAACTACTCCCAGGTAGGCAAAAAAAAAAAATGTAACAATGCAAATCCGTTTTTTGTTTTTCTCTTTTTGTCTATTGTAAATGGAACATATTGCAACCTTTTTAAACCTATTCTGCAAAAAAGTATCTGATATATCCACGGATTTACTAATTTTGGTTCTATCCCTGATCTGAAAATGCCATCAGTGACTTTTGATTTTAAATATGCTTTTCAAATAGAAGTTGTTGTTTTGGAGTGTTTGAGAACCTGTTCTTGTTGGCTAATAAGGTAGATCTGTTTAAAAAGAGGCAAGTCAGATGAAGCTAGAACTTCTGGATGAAGGCGCAAAGATTTTGATTATTCTTTATATATTTTGAGAAAGCGTTCGCACCTTTTTGTTTTTTTTTTATATTTTTTTATACCTCAAATCAAAACTCTCTTTCTTGCCTACCAGGTGGACACTTCATTGCTTCATTTCATCTGCAGCATTGTAGCTCGCATCCTGGCCTTTACCAACTCCTGCCTGAACCCCTTTGCCCTCTATCTGATGAGCAAGTCCTTCAAGAAGCAGTTCAACCAGCACCTGTGCTGTTGCTGTCGCATCATCATCAAACACTCACAGAGCCCGATACATTATAGTACACGTGTGACTTCTGTCCGCAGCTCAAATCACTCTATGGCAAGTATGACTGTCATTAATGGTAGACAGCTTGGTCAGGAGGTTTGTGTGTGAGTTTGAAAGCAAACTGTATCGTGCATGTAACATATGTTTGTGTGGTTTTCTTGCGGCTTCAGTTCTCCACATGATGCAATAAGCCCAAATAGTGATGTTTTCTCGAAAAACATTACATATCTACACAGTCAATTCAATCAATCTGCTGATGTCCTTGAATCTTTCGCAGTGTGTAATATTTGTCTTTGTTAACTGTCTTATTGTGAGTTCAAAAAGCAGCTATTTGGCTCAGTGAGCAAGCACATGGTGGGCAAAGTTAGCTTTGACACCAGAATTCAACTACAGGGAGTCTTGAACTAATAATTTAACAGTATCATCATTGTTTATATGACAAAGAAACGGTCCCTGGTGAAAAAGTGACCTTTTCATTTGCTACAGACTTAGTGTACTTGTTTTTTAATATAGAGGGGAGGAATGGAAGAGTTTCTTTCTTTTCTCTCTCTCTCTTATTTCCCGTGTCTCATGTTGCTGTGTCATCAGCAACATGACTGATTAGTTGGCCAATCATTTTAATTAATATGATGAATCAGAAACAACACCAGCACTGTGTAATTGGATATCTGGTACTTTTGTCTTTTCCTTTATTTCCCAAAGGAAAATACCACGAGAGGCTTCAGAAATATCTCAAGCCTGAGAAATATCTCAAGCCTGGTTAAATAGTCTTCTTGAGAAATGTCTCAAGCTTCAATTCCCAAAGGGAATTTATTCTGGCTTGCAGAAGTATACTAGCTTGTGACTCCCTGAGGTTGTTTGCTTCTCCTCCTGATTTGAACCAGGGAATTTTTGTGTGCTATCTACATATTTCAACCAATGTATCACAAAAGGGAAAATAACTATTGAAACGTCGACACATTAAACAGTATTGTATGCGTTTGCTATTATTTTGTTTAAAAAGAAAGTTAATCCTATGCCTTCTGTATGCAGCCCCATTGATTTATATGTAAAACTTTGCAGAAAATCAGATACAGTCGTGAAACTTAGAGGGCAGTCTTCACCTCCAGAAATGTATTTTAAATATTAACTGTCCTCTGTTGGAGAATGCCTCAGTTGTATGCATCGTGAGCCGTAAACAGTGAATGTAAATCCACATTTGTGGTATTTGGCAGCATAATCCACAGCGATATTTTTGTTGTGTAATTTTGCATTTAAATGCATTTCTTGGGCAAATTACATTAAGTAAATGTCATATAATTTTGTCAGACTGTTGTGTATTGATCGCTTTTCTCTTACAATAAGATAAAACTCATTCAAAACCTTAGTCCATCTGACTTTGTATATGCCACATATTTTCTACACCGGTGTGCTCACTGGCCATGATTTTTCTGTACTGTCACATAATTAGATTTACCATCAGCATGTCACATCCCAATGTCCTAATTTGGTGTTTCACAGTGGGAGAAGATCATGCCTGTAGCCGTAATAAATGTGTGCATAATTCAGTTTGGGTAGTGTTTGTTTAATTGTGGTCTGAGCACTTTGCCAAATTTCTGTCCTGCATGGTCTTAACCCCCTACTTAACATGTCATCTGTATAGTCAGGCTCATTCGGTGAAGAGTCTGAAATGTAAATAGGATAGGTTAATAACTTTAACAGTTAAATTATGAAGAAAGTCAGATTAAGGCTAAATCTGGACACACACTTTTATTTATGATCTGGAGGCTCACCTAAAAAGCTCTCGGGTTATTTGTTGTATGCTAAATGTTTATAATTGTTGTCCTGCCAAATGGTGAGATGTCCACACAGCATATCCTCCTGCTCCTCTGCTGCTGTTTGACTTGATGCTTCTGTAAGCAGTGAAATTATCAATAAATTCCAGCGTGTCAGTTCCATTTGCAGCTGTATACAATGTTTCCAAAGGGTAAATAGACCACCATGTTTGGCAGATACGGAGGAATGGTTTGGGCCATGAGCCGTTCCTTTTATTTGCTTTCAGTTTACATATTTTCGATTTCAAATTTTTCTTTTAACTACACAAACAATTATGGCCCTGATTTAACTCCATACGGCTCTCGCTGCTATTCTCAGTGAACATGGAAAAACTGGGTTCACAAGCTAAAAAAAAATCTAACCGCAGTTAAATTTCCACATGATTTTTTCAAGCCTGAAAATATGAATCTTGGTGTTTTAGTGTGCAATGCTCTCCTAAGATGCTGACCACAATGAGATATGCTTTAGTAAACCGTTTATAATAGTTTAGTGAAAAGTTCATTTTGGCAAATTAACCACCTCTGAAAGCTCTTTTCCGTCATCTCTATGGTCATGTCTGTCCTTCTCATACACGCCTGCAAAAAGCTAAAACCACCTCTCATTGCTTTTATTTTGCTTTCAGGGAGTCACACTTTCTTGCAGCTTTTTAAAAAAAATGATCCTGAGCAATTGTCCTCTAGGCTTTGAGAAAGTCTTTGGAAGTTTTTATTTACCATTGGCTGATTTTTCACTCATTTTAACCGTGGTCCTTGTATCTGACCAGAGGTTTTGCTGTTTGTTTCTTAATCTACTCAAAATCGACCTATGAACTACTCAAGCATAAAAAGACATCTAAGTGCTATTAACTGAAGACTTGGCATATCACAGCATAGTTTGTAGAATGTTCTTAAACATTTTTAGGAAAAAGGACAAATGGAGGGGAAAAGATAAAGTGTAAGGCCAGAAAAACTATTTGCAGCAGATGAACAGTATCTGAAAGTCATGTCTTTAAGAAATAGGAAAAGACCTGACACAGGAGAGATGTTTAATGAGGAGGTCAGGAGAGAGGTAAAACCATGACTGTATACAACCGTCTGAAAAACAAAAATGTACGTCAGCAATATCGAACTCATCACACTTTTCACTCAGCTTCAAGGTCTGCGTTTGTGTAGGTGTGACATCCATTCACTCTGCATCGATCTATGTGGCTGGCGACCTTGTTATACTTATGTGTTAGGAGACAAGCACATGTGAAAAGTGTCAAAGGAATACAGGACTCAAATGTCATCATGTTTGCTTTTTGTCTGACTTGATGTGAATATCCTTCGACATGAACTGTGTGATCATCGGTAAAATTCAAAATTGATGACACATTTTCAAACTTCAACTACATTTTTACCTGATGGATCAGTAACACAAAGCCGGTAAACAATTTTCTTCAAAATGTGACCTGACATTTAAAGTATCACATTGTCTAGTGCTCACTACTGTATCGGACCCAGTAAATGAATGAATAATGTGATGCACTGACTCGCCGAAAGAAAGACCGTTGATGTAGAAGCAAAAACCTTTTCCTGTTCCACATTGTGCTGCACTGTAACAAAATTACAGATTTTTTTCCAAACATTTTAGTGCACTGTATCACCCTTTTTTAAAACAGCGCTTAATACATTTAGTTATTTTCACCTTGTTTACCTCAGGGACACAATGATGTAGTGCCATTCCTTTCTTTTGACTGGTGGCGTTGGTCTGACACAGAGCTCCTGGATTTTCAGGTAAGATAGGACCGCGATTGAACTGACATCCCTAGAATGAATAACTTGATTCTGTTATGGGAAGGCTGTGTGCAGGCAGCAGTGACAAAATGGAGGACCCAAGGTGCAGACTAACAGAGACAGAAGTTAAACATAAACTAAATAAAGCAAACCAAAAACTAAACTGAAGACAACAAAACCCAAACAGACTGACATGCAAAACACACAACATGATAACAGTAGACCACGACCCTGACACAGAGAAACACAAGGCTTAAATACACAGAAGGAGCAATCAGGGAATGGGTAACAGGAGGGAAACACGGCAGGGACAAATCAGGGCTAACGAGACAAAGGAAGCGAAACTAGAATCAATAACATAAGACATGCACCTTCAAATTAAAACAGGAAACATAACACAGAGATGTGGACTTACTACATTAAATTACTACAGCAGACAGGGGAGACAGCAACTAAAGAACACAGACAGAAAACAGAAGGCACAACTCTAACAAAGGAACTTAAAGACTAGAAACAATAAATAATGGCAAACTCAAAGCTCAACAATAATGAAAACTCAAAACTCTGGGTCGATGACCCAGGTCTCCTAACAGATATAACTTAGTCATCTTAAGCAAATTGTAGTTTTTCAAAGTCAACAAATTAAGTTTAGTTCTGGGGAAAAAAATTAGATTTTGCAGTTCACCTGTTTCTAACCAGCAAAAACACCTTTTTTTCTCTTAGACCCTAAATTTAGGGTCTGTTATAAATTTCATTTGAGTTTAAAAGTTAATTTGAGGTATAATTGAAATGAGTATCTATCTATCCATCTATAAATTGTAGTTCTGCATTGCTACAATAAATACTTACATATTCAATCGACTTTTACATAAGTGGTCGCTGTGCCTAAAATATTGGGCAGGATTGAAAGAACAGAAGATACAAGTTTAAATCAGTTGAATAACTCTGGTAAAATTCCAGATAAAATAATACATAATAATGTTAAGAAAATATTAACATTATTTTAGTGGATGAAATCATTACTGTTATTGTTACAGAGTCGTACCATTAAGTTCATCATGATTTGAAAATGTCTACGTTTATTCCATATTTTCAAGAAGTAAGAATTAATGGATTTTACACAAATTTGAAATCAATTAGTAGTCATTGCTTGCAAAAGTGCAAAAATAGCTGTTTCTAATAACATTTCTCTGAAATAGATGATTGAGAAAACAGTCATTGCTCAAATTCTGCAGCAAGGGGGAGACAAAACTCTGTGTAGTTTCGCAGCTGAACTGAACTGACTGAGGCTGGAGCTGTTTTTAAAAAAATTTTTTTTTATGAATTTACCCCCCTGAACCGTGAGACTTGATGACCTTCAAACATCGTGGCATTTTGCCTTTTTGTGATGAGTGCAAAATCAATTCTGACGTTGACTAAAACATGTAGGAGACAAAACTGGTGAACACGACTGAAAATCAATACATCCACTAAACAACAACAGCAACACATAAATAACCACATTTGCAAATGAGAAGTTTTGTTTGCTTTGTTTCTGAGGAATTTAAACACTATTAGAGATGACGGAGGTTATGTGGATGCACACATATAGTACTTCAGATAACAGAGAGTATGTCAAATACCACATATATGGAGATATTTATTCATATCTTCAAGCAAACCTGTGACACCAAAAGTGTTGTCTTATGCAGGTTTCAATGTTTATTATCTTAAAGTGTTCGACAGTCATCAACAAAGGGAAAAATTGACGTCAAAGGTAAATTTCTACAAAGTGATTTAAATGAAATACAAATATAAAACACACAATAGTTTTTTGCAGTTAAATTCACTTTCCCCAAACCAGCATTTAGTAGACGCAGCTCTGAGTTTGTGAGCACAGGCCTCTAACACATTGCACATGTGCAATCACCTCAGTCTTTGCAAAATTGATTAAGCTGTCAGTTTGCATTGGGGTTGTGAATGAACAACCTTTTTTCAAGTGCCACTATTGAGCTGTTGTCTCAGCAGCTCCTCAAGGACACCAAGAAAGCTGTTTTGAAGTGAAGTTCTTGTGCAGCATTTAATGGTCTCATTGCTTCATTAGAAAACAAGCTTGAGGTTTCCTGGAGACAGCATCATGTTTTCTTTCTAGAAACACCCTTCAATACATTCATTTTAACCTCTAAGCAGTGGCATATCAGCAGTGTGTCAGCAGGGTAAGATTGCCTTGGCACTCTCTACTTGTGAGCAAAGATTCCAAGGCTTGCTTTCTATTCCGTCTTCCACTGATATGCAAATTCTGATTAGTTTAACATGTTTGCCAGGTACTAAGAAGAACCAGGACCAGGAAGTCTTCCTTCACAGTATGTATTGTCACGTTAATGCTTCCTGCTGGGGACATTTTTATGTTGAAGTTAAATATTTTGTTCATCACTTTGTGTAGGTAGGGTACTTTCTGATCTTTTCCCCACAGCTCAGCTTTTTGAAATCCCCATAGCTGACAATGCAAGTAAAGATGCCAGAAAAGACTTGGAGGTCATCAATAGACACCAGACAAGCTTTGGGTCCATCAGAGCAGAGTATGTCTTTCCAATAGAAAAGGGGAGATCTTATCTTTAAAATCAGTGTGACTCCAAACATGCTGCGCCTTTCACAGTTAAACACACAAACTAAAGCATAAACTCATCATCAATGCCCCAAACTGTTCCCTTAATTTTACAATGTTTCTATCAGATGGGATTTATCACATTGTAATGTCAGCAGCACATTAAAGAAATGGAATAAAAAAACCTCAAAAGATCTGCAAACAGCCAAACAGGGCACAGCAATGCTTAAATTAAATGACTAATCGACTACTAAATGACTGCTTTGCGCTTGACAGAATCTGTTGAGATTAATAAGGAGGAAAATACCTGCTTTTTATAAGCACTGGGTGGAGCACACCTCCCAGATTTAGCATCAGCAGGTGTCTTTAAATCTGTACGTCTGCTGCTACTGACGTGCCTGGAAATGTTGCTTTCTCTTCTTCAGATGCAGTTTTCTCTTTTAAACCTGACTTTTGTGTTCATATTAAACTACATCTTAGAAGCTCATCTTTCTAATTAATGTGCATTTTGCTGTTGTGGGCAGGTCTATATACACCACAACCCTGCATTCTGCTTTAATGTCTTGAACTTAATCGATGTATTTAAACGAGTTATCAGCAAAAAGAATAGCATCAACGCTTTAAACTAATGGAGCAGAAGACTTGGCTGTATAACCAAAGGCTCTTTCAAAAATGCTTTTGCAAAAAGGTAAACCACTGAAATAATCCTCACCAAATGATGTCATATTGACAAGATATGTTATAGTACATATTCATGTGCGTTTCAGTTTGGGTCATCTGGCAGCGGCGCTCCATTTAACCGGGGGTTCAGCAGTCGCAATTTACATTTCCCATATTACGACAAATGTTTTCTGTTTTATATTACAGATTACTGTATGGTTATGCTGACATTAAAACAACAAATTAACACAAACTAATTTTTTAAAATTAATTATTTTTGATTGAATATTTTAAAAATATTTAAACACATGAAATAAAGTCAAAGGAACAAGATAGTTGGGATTTAAACATGCATCAAAAAATGATAATCCTTGACTCGCTGGGTGTTGCTGACTGTATGACTGCATATTTTTAGGGGCGACATGTTTAAAAATCATTTAAAATAGCTGTCTAAGACACGGTTGTCTTATTTAGCAGGGGGCAAATGGTAATTCGTGGTTATATCAGTCTTTATTTTCAATAGAAAAAATTAACCGGTATTAAAAGGAACAAAACACTTTTTAATGACTTAGTCCAAACATTAAGTTCAAATTATAAAAATAGTCTTTTAATATAAACTATTCAGTGCACAAAACAAATATACAAATCTTAAATTTTACACATTGATTTAAACAAAATGAAGCATGTTAAAATAACATGGTCATGTGAGCTAATATAATTAGTTAAAGTGATCTGCATAAATAGGACTGTAAATAAATTATGTCTTTTTTTCTCTGCGTCGGGCAGGTCGTTGTAGTTTATTCCACAGTGGACGTCTACTTGGGCCATCTGCATCTGTGAAGACATGAGGAATCGTTTAGTTTACACCTCTTTCACCCCGCATGAACCTGCGCTCAGCAGGAGTGGATGTTGACGTTCATCCTGCGTGAGTAGCTGCTAGGAATAAAATTATTTTACTTTATACAGCATCCTTTATGTTACATCATCTCTCTTGTGTTTTAGTCATCTTCAAAATATCAGTATTGGCCTGTTATATGTGTAATGATACTTTCCAATGCAGATTAGTATATCTGAAAAACCCATCGTTCCTGAACCCAAACAAACTGTGACTGAAATGTAAAATTATTATGCAATGAAGCTTTCTGGGAGGCTAAATTCTCCCACTAGTGCCTGTTAATACTTCCCTTGTAGATAAAAACTGAACAGAGATGTCCCAGACTAATTTGCATACTGTGAGGACCCCTCCCTGGTCTACCTGCACGATGCCTCGTCGAAGCGTTGATGCTTGTGGGCACAGATAGAGGAGTTCACTTGACAGCGATGGGTCATTCTTGACTGGAGTGTTGGCTCAGTTCTAGGAAGACAGTCACAACGCTCCACGTCTATCTCACAGTCTGGCATCCACGAACTGAGTGGAAGCTCTATGAAAGAGAAAATAATGAGGTCATTTTAGAACACAACCAAAGTACAACACGATTAGCTGAATCACTATATTGTCACAATGTTATACTTTGATAGTCACCTTGCTGAAAAATGAATTAACCACTTTGATGGTAAAAAAAACAAAACGAAACCCTGGAATTATGTGTAAAATGTCAACAAAATCTGAATAATAAATAACATATATTTTATTCACAATAGAACATAGAAAACATTTAAACTGGGAAATAAAGCTATTTAAAGAAAACTATTAGCTAATCCATCCAGATTGTTATCAGTGCTCATTTCAAAAGCTTCCATCTCCGATGGTGATCTCTGCATTAGTGCCTCTGGAAACTGGCAGTTTGCACATCTGGAAAGTTACTATCAATGCTGAAATGTACTTTTAAGAGCCACATATGTTCCCATTGATCACTTTTCTGACCTTTACAGACTGTTGTTAAAAGAAGAGTGGATGCTAAACAGTCGCAGACATGGTTGTGTTCCTGCTTTTTTGTGATGTGCTACTGCATAGATTTCAAAATAATGTAATTTTTTTCTTTTTACACAGCATCCCAGGTTTTTTAGATCCAGTGTTGGAATACTATTCACACAAACAAAGAATTAGACCTTTACTAACAATCCATTTGCTTGTTGCTCACAGCCACACATTTTATCCAAACAATGGAACTATTTCAAATGACAGGAACATGTTTGCATACACGCACCTGGTGTACTGGAAGGGTAAGGTATGCATCTTTCAGATGAACAGTCCCAAATGAATCCACTAGCACACAGTCTCTTGGAGTCCTCTGCCTGTGACAGCTGGCCCAAAGCACAGCTGCCAACAAACAAAATGACTTGAAACAGGAAAACAAAGGATTAAACAGATTCACCTGAGAGACATGATTGGGGTTTGGGACTCACCCATTGCCCCTGTGAGGCTGAGCGTTACGTCGTATTATTGCAGGCTCCAAACACTTGCACTCTGTATGGTTTGCAACTTTTACTAGCACAGGTTCTGGTACAAACTTGAATGGGATCACACTGAGGACCTAATAATATAAAAATACACACACATAAACACAAACATGCATGTTTCACTGACTGACTCATGGCAAATAGTGGTGCAATTAAAGAATAACTGAAAAGGAAATCTCTTAGTCTTCTGTGATGTGGTCACTTACAGTTTTATTGACATATTCAGTAGTTGTGTTTCTGCACGTGACACCCTCTTGATTGCAGCAGCCACTACATCTGTGAGCAGCAGCCAAACAAGTAAAGTTAAGTGTATGCACCTCTAAGTACACGGACTGAGCACCTATTATTTTTCTTGTTTTAAGATAGTTCTTCATTTATAAATGGTCCTAAAATGTAAATGTATGGAGGACCAAAACTGCCAAAATGAAATGGATGTGCTAGTAAATGCATCAGAACATGAGCAATGTTCTTAGTGAAACGACTGTTGGTGCCCGTCAGTCTGGGAAAGTTTATACAGCCACTTCCAAACAATTTGACGTCTGCCATTCTACAACGAGACAGATTATTCGCAAGTGGAAAACATTCAAGATTGTGGCCAAATGCTCAGTAGTGGACATCTCAGGAAACGGAGTCCAAGGTCAGTTATTGTGATGCACAGAGGCATTTTGCAGAACTGGAGTCTTATGAACTCCTCTCTATATTAAAGTAGAGAGATTTGAATATGAAGCCATCTGTCTAACGTCAAGAAATTGGATCAAAAAGGGTTATGCAACAGGACAATGATCACGAGCACAGCAGCAACTCCATAACAAAAAGGCTGAAAAAGAAAAGACTGAAAGTGTTCCAGTCAAAGTCTGGGCCATAATGCGATTAAAATGCTGTGGTGAGAACTACATAGAGTCCTGTGAAAACGTTTTTTTCAGTGTGTACAATGATGATCCCTTTTGTTATTGGTGTAATTTTTGGGTTCATGCTCCATCTTAAACAAACCTGTGGACAGACACACAAGGTGGCTTGAAGAACACTGAGTGGTCGGTGCCCAGCTCCTTAGCCAAGTCAACACATGTTTCCCTGGGCATGCACTGAGTACGCTGCCACTCTTCATCTATGGCTTAATAGGAAAAATGCAATGTTTAAATGCACATAGAAGACAAAGACTTGCATGTTACATTTAATGCATAGTTATTCAACCTGTAAGAATCTCCAGGCTGTAGGATTCAGCAGCAAAGCGTGTAGAACGGTGTGACCCCAACGAAAGAGGAGAAGCAAGGGTCTCTGTCTGGGTCTCTGGCTGTTGTAGTCTAAGTCGACACTTCCACAGTTTCCAGTCGGGAAAGTCTGCAAGTCTTAGCAGCTCATCCAGGCTCGAGGACGACCGCACCTTCCTTTCCCACTGTTTGATTACTCGCTGCAATGACAGACCATAAAAACAGTAATCTTAATTCTATTTGAGATCTTTGGTTGTTTTGGGATGGAGGTTTTGAATCCAATACTGGGCATTTATATAGCTTAAATAGGTACACTAAATCTATTAGGAGGAGAGCACAAGTATGATTAGAGCCACCTCAGTCATAAATGCAATTTCTTATTTAGTAACTTTAATTAAGACAGCATGCTTTAAAACATAAAATACAGGTAGCTCCTTAATTTTGTTTTTTTCATTTTTTCATTTTTCTCGTTTTTGCCTCACCAGCACCACAAATGTAAATGAAGTGCAGACTTTGAGCTTTAATTTAAGGGGTTTGACAAAAGTTTTGGAGTAACTGTTTAAGGATTACAAACATTTTTAGAGGCTCAAAACTAAACTATTAGAATTTAAAATATCTTAAGGCCACTGAAGAAAATCAAATTTTCCCATTATTCTTAGTAAATCTTGGTTTCATCTGTCTAAATAATTTTGTTTTTACCAGAACTGATCAGGCTCTTGTAGATGTTTTCAGACAAATTCTGTATTTAATGTTCTTGAACATGACCAGTGGTTTGTATCATGTTGTATTCACTCTGCAGTTACATTTATGAGTCTCTTCATCGTAGACTTCAGACTTTTTTCTTATTCAGGTAACTTCAAGGTTAACCTTGTTTTTTTGTACTACAAAGGAAGCTCATTTCTAACGCCATGGTAATTTGTGCTGTAAATCCAGATTAGAGATCAACATGTATTGAACATTCAGTCACTACATACTGATTCAGTGTTTTAGAGAATACTGTTATTACAGCTGACCTCTGTGCATGTATAGTAGGAGGGTCTGTAGTAATTCATTGGTGTCAAATGTTTGTGTTTCTCTGGTGATCAGTAAGGAACATATATTAGATGTAATGTTGATACTTGATTTTTTTCCCACTGTTTGAAAACAATTTTACAAAAACTGTATTTTGTTATTTTACTAGAAGAAATCTATGATCTTAAACGGAGCACCTATCTGTAGCCTACTTGCTGAATTATACGAAATTCATAAATAGACTAAGCCTACATTTATATTCTATTTTTATAATTTACTCCATCACTAAGCCTGATAAAAAAAAATCTGTCTTTCAAACATTCATTTGATGAAACACTTTATTATAATCAACTAGACAAAGTCAGTCAATTATTAAGCTTTTTTTTTAGCCTCTTAACATGGAAAACTATTTATATAAAAAAAAAAAGTCTGTTAATTAGGAAACCTTAAAGGTGAGAGTCTGCAAGCCAATCACATCTTGATTCTTTGGTTTACAATCCCCTGTGGTGGTATACAGGTGCAAAAATACAACAAAAATGTACCTTTGCCAATAAATGACACGTGTAACTTAATTCCTTTCACTCCATGTTAGGCAAAGTTTAACAAATTTTCCACATCCTGATAGTCACATGGGGGTATAAGCAACTTACTTGCAAAGTGAACAATGAAGGATTTCCTGGGCAAATCCCATATGCTAATCATTAGCATGTTAGCAGTTTCACCGTTAGCATTCTACAAAAACATTACCTATTCTCTATGAATGTCCTCCCAGAGCTGCTAGTGTGGCTTCTGACTCACAGGATTAAAAAAACAACCAAATTGAGCATAAAACTAAATTCAAAAACAGCTGCCAAAATACAAATATGTGCTAAAATACAGTAAAGCACTAAAGAGCAGAGGATGTGAACTACCCAAGGAGGAGAAAGGACAGAGTTGAGTAAAACATTTGGAATTCCTAGTCGCATTTTTTGTGGTGGGTAAGTCAAAGCGTGACAGCAGATGGTAGGTCTATAACAGGGGTGGAGGCCCGGCAGGATGGATGGTCACATGCTCCACAGTGCTCGGTTTATTTCCTCTGGACAGCTATATGGATCGAAACTCTCTGATGGGATCAGAGTGTTACAAAAGAGGAGGGTGGGGCAGGTTTGCTTCTAAATGTGAAAGACGGCAACAAAAAATGCGAAGGGACAGAGAAGAAAGATGGGAACCTGAAGGAGGTGGAATTTTTTTAGTGTAGGAATGACCGCTGATGAAGAAAATTAGTTAGAAAAGTTTGTAAAGCAAACACGAGGATGAAAGAAGGAAAGAAGCAGCAAAAAAAATCAGGTGGCTCGCTTTAATCAGCCGAAATTGTACTGACAAAGACACAACATTTGTCTTTACAGATCAGCTTGCACTTTTTCTCACAGACTTTTTACATGTTTTCATAGTTTTTATAGAACAAAAAAGTACAAACGTGAAGCGTCATGCCACACTCACCCTGTTTGCTCCCTCCCTGTGTGCACTGTGGCCCACATGTATCCAGCTGAGCTCCACCACTAAAGTCACCAAGCAAGAAATTCTCCACAGAGTCCGTTTCATCTTCATCATCATCCTTTGACTCTTGCTGTTCTTTCTGAGGAAGCAATATGATCTTGCTTCCTTATGCTGCTGGCAGAGAGCACTTCGAGCTGGCTGCCTCTCTGACTCTGTTTCCCAGACCAGCTGAGTCCTTCAGACCACACACAAACACAAAGTCCTCTCAGAGCAGGTACGTCCAAAACAAACTCTTGGTCTTACAGATGAAAACTAGTGTGTGCGCGTCTGTGAGTGCGTGTGTGTGAGCCAGGCGTAACCTGTCACAGCCACCCAGACACCCTCAAACCAAATGGAGAACGGGGGTGTTTAAAACAAGCACCTCTTCCTGTTGAAGCTTTAATGAGAAGCTGAGATGTCCAGTTAAATGCTGAGGCTATAACAAGTAAAAAGTCGCAAATGACCTCAGACAAAAAGAAAATGAAGGTTATCCTGAAGACGTCTTATGAACACACTCTGTTTTAGATTCAAGGTCGATGATATATTTCAAGGCCTGTGGCTAGATAAACTAAACAGAAGCCTCTCTGTTCAGACTTCTAGGTTCCTTGTAACTGCTATGTTACAGTATCTGTATTGCAAATTCACCACTATCTGTCTTCATTTCTTCTTGCTGTGGTTTTTCGATGCCTCTTCAGTTCCAGGAGGCTTGAATGTCTGTTTTTCTTTCACTGCTGCCGGTCCTGCAGCCTCAAAGTGCAGCTTTTTTATTTTCCTCGTGTTCCCTTTTTAATGTCCATCTGTCAAGTGATCAAGTCCCCTGCCTGTTAAATCCCACTACCAGTGTCTTTTCTTCTGAAGCTGCCAAACCACACACAGCCAAAGAGCAATACCATGTGTTTTAAATGTGATCCAGACCGCTATAACATGTAAGGGGAAACAAGATGCCGGCACCACCCCTGTCTCACAGACACCACACCCACACACCCTTCCAAGCCCATTTGTCTTTGAATGTAATCCACTAGCAACATGTGTGCCGTGAGTACATATAAATAAAATCAATTGTTTGTATGACTAAGGATTGCTTTAAAGACTTTTATGTGGTTTATTAGGTTAAACCAGTACATTTAAAGAATCTCACTCTACTTTTGTTAAATTATTCCCTTACATAGGCAGTGCTCCTAGGATGAGAGCACATGCTAAGCGTCCCCCAAATTTTTATGATATATCATGCTAAAACTTTTTATTTGTGATGTTGAGAGAGAGGAGAAGGCAGAGCAAACTGGGAATTTAAACTGTGTTTTCAGTGTTTGTGGAAAATGAACCTCAGATGCTGGCTGAGACAGCGAGAAGGGGAGAGAAGTAGAAGCACAAGGCTTGAAACTATGTTCATTTTAATTAGCATATAAACTTTTATTGAAGTTAAATTTGTAAAATAACATTAATGATTCTTATAGTGGTCATTGACCAAACCTTAAATCTTTCATTTTCATTTCCGGCACCAAAGAAAGCATGAGTACGACTGAAAAGTGCATTTACACACGGCATCTAGTCTTTAAATCTGCTATGACTATGCTTTTCTCTTCCACCTGACCAGTTCCTGAGTTTTTTTAAGGACACACTGCACACTGTGCCGATACCTCTTTGGGAATCACCTTGTTGGTGCAGAATTACTATTTTATGTCTGTCAAACTATGTTTTCGGTGGCATTTTTCAGAGATTCAGCCAAAAAAATTGGAATAAATTATGTGTTATTGTGACAGACTGCTAGTAACAACATGCCTAAAGTTACAATTTAAAATGGGCTCTTTGTTAAGTAGCCTGTTATATGTAACCACAACACCGGCTTATCTCTTGAATAATTCATAGGTCAGTATTAAATGACTTTACTAAAAAAAATAAAACATTACTCTGACTAGACCAGTCCAGAAACTCTGGAGAATTGCTGGGCCACATCTTGGAAGCAAAATATAAAGAAATGATGTGTGGCTCAAGATTTTTGCACAATGCTGTAACTCCCACACAAATGACAATGATTTTCCCCCGATTGAAACAGCTCCACAGGTGGCTTGTGCAAGCAGCAACCCTGACAGTGACAGGTATTGGCCATAATGACTCTGGGAGTAACAGAAGTTCAGAGTTATAGAGTCACTCTCAGTCTGGTCAGGAGGTTAGGGTAGTCTATCCACTTCCTGTTTCAAACTGATAGCCAGTGTCTCTTCTTACCATGACCACTGCTTTACCGTAACCTTAACTTCATGTTAAATACAGGTCCTCTAGTTTAACTCTTACATGCATATTTCCTCCTCTGGTCATTTCATGTAACAAGTTAAATTTAATCACACAAAAATGACAGATTAAGAAATAAAAACAAGTTCTCAGAAACTAAACATTTCCCACCCATGATTGTCAAATACTAAAACCACCCTATTTTTTCCTGTTGTAACAAAAAAAATAGTAACATAATAGTAAATAGTAATGGGCAAAAAAAGTAATAGTCTTTTGCCCATTGGAAAAACGGGCAAAAGAGTGTCGGGATATGGCGATCAAACAGAATCCCTGATCTTGGATCTCCAGTTTGGAGCCCTCTCAAAGCCATTTCTGCCGTTCTGGTAGTCTCTGAAAGCTTCTCTGATCTCGTCCTCTGTGGTCATCACAAATGGACCTGAAAGGCAGACACAACACGAGTGTTACATCACAGCTAATCAACTATACCCTAAAAACACAAAGCGTCTTTTTTTTTGTCTGTCAGTGAGTTGGTGCCGGCATGGAGCAAATGACACCAGTGACTTACCGTGTTGTACCACGGGCTCGTTGATTGGTTGTCCAGCGATCAGCACGAAATGGGAAACCTCGGAGCCCTAAGGAAAACAACACAAGAGGAAGTGAAGTAAAACTCAAACTCAAGATATGTTCACCATTTGGAGCTTAAAAAGCACTTTTACTACAGGTCTCATTTATACAGCACTTTATTCTAAAGCTTTAATTCCTCTCTACTAATTACACTGCATCAGGGGAGATCTAGGTTTCAGCATCTTGCATCTTTACTTTTCACACTAAAAACACCTCACAAAGACAAGAAAATTACCACTAGATGACATGAGATGGGACATTTTCATATCATATTACTGGTAAAAGACATTTTTCTAACCTTGTTTTCAAATTTGACACAGTCTCCATCCCCAAACACCACAGTGTGATGAGGCTCCACCTGCTGCTGATCCTCATCTGGGCCTTGAAAAGAAAACAAATCCAGTAATCAAGGCATGATATTTGTGAGTGAGTAAAAGCAACGCATGAGTTCAGCTGTTACAGCCTGATATTTGTATCTTTTATTGGGTCGCAATAAAATTTAATGCAGTGATCTCATGTTTTACACCAAATCAGTTTATATATTTTTTGCTTTGAGTAAAATTATTCGTTTTTGTTTTAAGATGCCCTAAATTATCTCAAACATATAAGTTTGACTTATTAATAATGATAATAATATTATTATTTTCCAAATGTGACAGTTTCCCACCATTTTGGCACATTCATTCTGTAAAGTTGTACTTTGTCGTAAATCAGGTAAAGAGCAACACAAGTTCAGTTATCAAATACTAGGTTTGAGGTTTGTGAGGTGAAAGCCAATGAGTTCTGGTTCTAAAAGAGAGTTTCATTGGTGAGAAAAAGAAAGTTGCATGAAATGCAGTCTGTTCCTTCATTGGCATTTCCAGCTGCCACACTCTTTACGAGCACTCATAAGCATCATTATCATCAAAACCACTGGGAGTAAATTTGCCACCTCCATGTTTCTTCCATTTACACTTTCGACCTGATTGAGGAGTTTGCTCGCAACACCAACACTAAATGCTGAGAAACAATCCCACTTGTGTTGGATTCATTCAACAAAGCCAGCTGGTCCTGATTTGGGCCGACTGCCTGCAGAGTTAGAGACTTTAAAATCAAATAACTTCTTTAATCTTAGGAGCCATTTTAATCCTCTCGTGTCATCAAACATCTGCTTGAAATTACAGCCAGTCTGAGAAACCCTGCAGTGTAACAATGGAGAGCAACTGAATCATAATGAAGGATATTAAAAGGGAAATTCTGACAGAAAACAACAGGTTTCAACAAACTAACAAAGCCTCTGGAAATGAGTTCATTGTCTGAGAGAGTTTGTTCGCATGCGAGGGGAATTCCCTGATCACACCATGCCCTTCAATAAGCATGAAATGATATAGTTTACAGACCAAACAGGAACACTGAAGCAGCATGCTGCACTTATAACATGAACATAAGCTCACTGATCGGAAGCCAAGCACTAAGATAGTGGTATTTTATACACAGGTGCGCTATGATATTTCCAGAGATGCTGGATCATTTTCAGACTGAGCTGCAGTGATCTAGTCTGAAGAGATCATAGCTGAGTTACAGTCGATATCCATCAAGCTGTTCCGCCTTAATGCAGAAAGGGAGATGCAGCTGGACTGAGATCACACACATTTTTGTAACGTTGATAAGGCCCCAGCACGAGCAAGGAGGGAAACCAAGGAGTGCACAAATCCAAACAGACCTGACAGAAAGGCCGTCTGTCTGCCAGCAAGCTTACACAGAAATGACCAGATCAACTTTCAGGAGTTATCAGGTGGAGCAAGGGTGAACGTACAACCAACCTCCCGACATTAATCTGAGACGTTAAACAAAACCAAACATTAAAATAGGTGTTAATAAAGTAAAAATTAGTCAAATCAAGGAAAAAAACGTACCAACATGAGTGGATCCCGATAGTGTGTAGATGAACGTGGTCCAACCTGCCAAGCGCAGAAACATCATGTCTATATTTTAAGTACAGTCGTCATAACGAAATAGTCCTCCACCTGACTATTGTGTTTTTGGACATTTGTAGGCATCAGGAAAAAAAGCTGTTAACACTGACATAAAACATTTTAATTCACAACTTATATAAAAATCTCAGCTTTAACATTTGACATGTTGTTTATGTTTTAATGAAATACAGTCTTAGAATTATATGCAGATATATATGTCCTAGTATTTTATTTATTTATTTATTGGAAAAGGGAACATACGAAAACTGGAAGGTTCCAGAATACCAAGTCTCAAAGGAGACCAGGAGAATAATTTATATTCCACACTCACAATAACAAGTACCCCTTATCATTTCTTATGCAATGCAACATGGATAGAAACAAGAAGCTTAATTAATCATGGATTCAACCTAATTTTAATTCTAAATAGTCTTATTTTAAAAGCTAAACATTTGCTTTGAGTTTGGTTTTCTGTTGCTTTAAAAAAAAAAAAAGTAGGTTGAACCCCTTTTTAAATCCAAAAGCATTACTCATTGTTCTGTCTCTTTTAAAATTATTGCCAATATTCAACACAGTCTGTGGAGAACGCAGTTCCCCTCCTGGCAACAACAGTTGAGAACCACTAGTTCAGTACCAGACTGGGCGTCACTCCCAAAGTGACCACAAGATGTTTATGTAAGCATCTTCAAAGACATGATTAAGAATTTTATTATTATCAATTCATGTTAGAAAAAAACATTTCTAAATTTTCTTCCTACCTCGAGGGACGGGCTGCAAATGCATGGCCCCGGCCTGCAATTTGAAGTCCAGGTATAACGTCGGAGTTCTCGTGTAGATCTTGGACTAAACAAAATCAAAAGGACAAGAGAGAGTAAGAGAGCAACAAAAAGAGTTACACATTTATTCTTCTGTTTAAAGATTAAAAACATTTGAGTATATTTGAGTAATTGTTAAATAGTTATTAAGACTGCTAGTCTTAATTTACTATAGCTGACTCCAAATCGCACTCCACTAGACGTCTTTATAACACGCATACCGCAGCAATATTGGTAAATATAACTTATTGTAGCACATGACTAAAAACACATTTTTGATTTGCTCAGTATTTATGAGTTTTGAATTGCAGTTTATCAGCTCCATGGCCAACTGCTGTATCTTCTCTGTCTCCACTGCAGCTCTAATAGGCAGCTGTTTACAGCAGGAAAGACCTCCTCTACATCTCCTGATCAGCAGACGTTATTAGCTAATAGCTGGTGAAGCATGTAAGGACATAAGATTCACGTCTTTCCCTCAGACGTTAGTAGAGACCAAAATATTGCTAAAAGGAAACAACTACTGGTCAGTTAACCAAAAAAAAATATTTCACTGTAAAAATTATGTTAGTCAATAGCTCTGACACATGATTAGAGCTTTCACATAAATGCATTAAAATAAGGAAAACAGTCTGTTTCAAATGGGAATTTCACCACATTCATGTAGTACTTTTTTTATACTTTGAGGGACTAAGTAACAGTCATAGGCTACATTTTTTCCACTTAAGTCTTTTTATTTTTATTACCAGATGTGTATTGTGACATGTTTTCTGTCCCAAGAGGGCTTTACTGCAAACAGCAATTAAAAGTGTCTTGTGAAAACAATTAAATTTAAAATAACTATGTTTAAAAAATAAATTTGATTGGTGGGAAAACGAAGTGATAAGCTTATTGAATAAATATAACGTAGATTTGCAGTCAGAAGCTTACTTAGATGGGGGAGACATTGGTGTCAAATCAAATCAAAATTTCTTTATATAGCACATTTATAAACAACAATGTCGATCAAAGTGCTTCACAAATTAAGAGCAAGTAAAGTAATTTACCAACAGCAAGACAAGACAAACATAGAAGCCTGACAAATGATAATCAACTAACTTAAGTCAAGGCCAAAGTAAAAAGATGAGGCTTTAAGTCAGATTTAAAAGACTGAATAGTATCAGAAGTACGAATGGCAACAGGGAGATTATTCCAGACTGTAAAATTCCTCCATGTAATGTACAAGTGCACACTGCAATAGCTGCACACCCTTTCTATTCAGCCATCCTCCAAAGAGAAAACAACAGAAAATGAAAATACAGCAGAATAAGACGGGCACCTTACATTTAATTTGTGTAATATACTGGGATATTTATAATTGGAGCTATTTTGTTATATTTTGTAAGTGTTTAATATATTGTATTATTTCATTTAGTCTATTTAGTTACTGTTCTTTCTGTTGTGAAGCAACTGCGACAACATAATTTCTTCTGGTATTAGTAAAACATTCTGATTGTCATTAAATAACGCCCACATACACAGATGAACAAAAACACATACTTCAAACCACTAGTTGCATCATTTTCCTTCACTTTCAGTCTCACATTTAGCCTAAATTTGTCAATAGTGCCCACTTCCTTAAACAACCTCCACATCAACTTCCACCAGTGTTCACAAAAGTAATAAAACAAGCACAAAGACAGACCACAACTAGCTAACAAGTCAACCCTCCCAGCCCAGAATCTGCTTCTTATTTGTAGTTTCCTTTTTTCAGACACTGCTTACACTCACTCTGGTCAAACAGTACAGTTAACAGGCTCCTTCCCCCCATCCCTAGATGCGCGCACAGACACACACACACACACACACACACACTGTTTGTAGGTTTTTCCTTTTTGCCTCAAGCATCCAGCAAATGAGCAATCATCACGAGATCAGCAGCTAACAGGAAACTAAACATCATGCCCAGTTTTTAAGTGCTAGTCTGACAGACTTGATGGGAGAAAGGTTTTGGTGATATCCGATCCCTGTAGATGAATCATAAAAACAGACACACATGCACACCACCTTTGCTCCTAACGCTTCTCCAGATATCACAGTGACCGCAACTCCTCCCTGGCTGGGTTTGGGGATATCTGAGCCTTTAAGCTCCTGGTATGCAGGTTCCACCATCTTTTCTTTCCTTGACAGGTTAACCCACAACTGTAAGCCCACCACCGGCTCCTCTGACATGGGCATCTCAGCATGGACCACCCCCCGTCCTGCAGTCATCCACTGGTGGAAAGGAGACATAAGACACAGACACAAATGACGTGCAAACGTGCGTATGATAGGAATGATGAAAAAAATTACAGTTTGTTATTGTTTGTTTGAATTTGTGTTTGGATTAGATGTGGGCTGGATATTGTAATGGTTTGGTGTAAGACTGACACTTGTGGATGATGGTGATCAGTGACTGGTTCTTCACTTTGGAAGAAACAGCTTTGAAAAGCTGCCAGTGGATGTTGAAATTTTGTACAGACATAAATCTCCCTGAGGGGATGTGTTGTAACCTTGGTGATCCCCTCATTTTTGATCTGGTGTCAACAGTATGCCAATGTGTGTGTGTGTGTGTGTGTGTTTTTAGCTAGAAAGCAGGCAAGATATGATTTGGTTTGTATTTTTTTGCAAACACTTCCACTGAGTGTGTGTATGTACACAAATAATGAAATATAACTTAAACTAAGTGCATGAGAGCACCATTGTCCATTTATTGGGTTCTTCTAGCTGGGTGTCCTGTAATACTGTTTGACAGCCATCTAAAAGCCACAGGATAAAAAAGAAACAGCATTTACATGAATGCAACTAAGATTATGTGCATGTTATGACATCATGACAGCCACCTTCACAACACAGCAAGAAGAAAGTTAGTTGAATCAAATAGGGATAGATCTGCCTGCTAGGGTACCGACAAAACACAGGAGCACAGTAAAACAAAACAAGTGGAGTTGTTGGTCATTCAAAACACTTGACACATTAAATAAAATACACGGCTTCTCTTTTAGACCGTCTGGAAATTTTAGCTCCCAAGTTTTGCGTAACTGCATCTGCCCACCAATCATTTATATCTGAGAGTGTTCATCGCGCAGGCTGTTATTTATCAGTTACTTGATGTGAACTGGAAAATAAAAGATGTATAATGTAGCAGATAATTACAAAAACTTAGAAACTCACAGAGAATAAAATCTGAAGTCATTTCAACATATCTGTTACTATTAAATAGGCGTGGTGTAATATCTGTAACTTAGAACAAAGCTTCTAGTTTAGATTTTTTTAAAAACGAGTCACCATGTAAAACTCATTTAGACTGCACCCGCTCCATCATACCTGAACATGAACTGAGAACATTCTCAAACATTTTCTTTGCTGATCACTTCCTTCACCGCTTCCTCTAATGAAAACCTGCTTTCATCTGACATCGTCTAGCTTTTCCTTAAGAACAGGCAGGCGTCTGTTTGAGCATCTGCATCTCCCACAAGAGCCAACTGAGGGTGCACGGGGTGGGTTAGAGCAAATCCTGCTGAACTGTTTGAACCTCTGCTGCACACTGAAGCTGAGTCAGCGGGCTGTGTTTGTGTGAATGTTACTTTACTACTTTAAAACACAGGAAACATCCCAGTGGGCACAATATCCAATTAGTTTGAGTGCACAACATCGTAATGCATATGTTATGAGTTTTGTGGGGATTCATATGCCAGTAAACTTAAGTCTTGTTCTACTGGTGTTGCCTCACTGAATGCAAATATGAGGCTATAGTCAATAGCTGCTTAGCACAAATACTGGATAGACTAGGAAACAGCTGTACTTGGGAGCCTCTGGGACTGAAAAATGAGGCCACCGTGGAAGTGGAAGGAAAAAAAACAGCTACCTGAATGACCACTTGAGGCTGTCTTAAAAAGTAAATCAATCCCAGAAACCACCATAAAATTCCAAGATTTATAGCGGCTATATCCAAGTTAAGTTTTGGTCTCTACAGCTAATTTCCCTCTTTATGACAAGTTTAAAGTGTTGATTTTTAGCACACTTGTTAAAATTGTCATGAAAATATTGAACTCACCTAGTGGATACTGAAGCAGTGAGTTAAAGCCTTAGTTGTCTCTTAAACTTCAGCTATGCTAATTCAATTGACTTAGCAAGCTTAGCTGGTAACTTAGTTACTCTGCCACCTTAACTTCTGGTCGAAATTGAGTTTAAAAAATGCAGCATACAAATTAAAGGGTGACTGAGTCCGGCTTTTATGTACAGTATATGATTTGTTAGACAAGGCCTGAGGTTTTAGCTGAGAGGGAATACTCCTGCCAGTGGATATCTCCTTATTTGAAACTTTGGCCTCATTTAATATAAGTATCCACCATTGTGACAGCATACTGCATACTTAGGAAAAATCATTAGCGGTCCCCTTGTAGAAAGCCATACTTGCAGATCTCCAGATTTCAGTCGTCCTGAATGACCGCAAAAGTCTTCATGAGCTATGACCCCCTCTAAAAGATAGGTTACCTGAAAGACACATATAAATAGCATAATCAGCCATATTCTAATCAATATTTGATTAGACTTTTTCCCATTTATGGCACCTTTACTAAACAGGTTTTTTATAAAACACAACAAACATTCTTAATTTACTCTGCCACTGATTTTATTTGCTTCATTCAACACTAAAATCCATTTACTTTTAGGCTGCAACTTTTAAAATTATGATTTTCTTTTTCCAGTGTGGTCAGAATAGACAGGAAGAGAAGTACTAAGAGTAAGGCCAGAAGCTCAAAGGTGAACATCTGTGTAAGAGAGGAACGCTTGGGCTCCCGCAGTGAACTGCATGTGATCTGTCTCCACAGCTGTGTGATTTCAAAAGTCATGTGAGTGTGTACAAACACACCTGCTGAAAGGCATGCTGGGAGTGAAGCCTAGTCCTGTCCGCCCACACCGGGAGATTTAAGTTGCATCTGCCAAATCAAATAGAGCTGGGGGAAGTCCGGCAATCTAAGGACAACGTCTGGGTTTTTAAAGACTACGAAGACACAAGTCGAGCCTGCCACACTTCATCAATTCATTACTTTGGTAGCAGCTTTGCTGACGCTTTGCATAAAATTGTGATGTCCATTCTAGAGAGAGCTGTGGCTAATTCTTATTTAATTTGCTTATTTCATAAACTGATTAATGAGTAAAATGCAAAAGGTGAAAACAAAAACATCTTCTTAGAAATTATTTACTTTAAATAAACTAACATTTAGAAGCTTCAACTTGCTAAATAAGTTTTTATCTATTAAAAATATAAACAGATATTTGGCATTATTTTAAAGTGTTCATAATATGTATAAAATAACCTCTCCCACAAAAGTAAAGCTGTTCCACTAATAGCTGGGGCATTTGGTCATTTCAAAATAGGGGATTTTTTTTTTCTTTGCACATTCCTTGCAAAGCATTCTGGGTAAAAGGTGAGTTTATGCAAACTTCACAATGGCAGGAAATATTAATGTTTCTTCTACCTTCGGCTTCATGTATGTTTTTAAAAGGTCAATCAACCTGAAATAATGTTTGTAGAAATTAAAGTGGTACATTCATCTTCTGGACCTTGTCCTGATGTCACCATCTAGTGACGAAAAGAGAAATTTCACCTGCTGGTGACGTACTAAATAAACTATGTGACAATGTTTTGTTGAAAGGCTGAAATTTGCAGTACTTTCAAGTTGTACATTCATATTCTGCTTTGCAACACGTTGCAGTGTTGCAGATTATGATCTTAAAAATGTAAGTTTGAAATCACTAAATGAAAATGAAGTTATACTTTTTTTGTTTGCTGCCATTTGAGAAGAGAGAAAAAAAAATATCCAACGAGTGATCTGCAAAGGAATTTTGATTTTTTTGTCGGATAAGTGTTGAAAAAAGAAAAATACAATTTTTTTTTTTTTTAACAGAAAGACCAAAAGCTATAGACTATCCAGATTTTTTAATGGTTTGCAATAAAGAAGAGCAGCAAATTCCCAAACTTGAGAATCTGGAGCTGGTAAATTGTTGGTCACACACTCCCACAGCCTCACCGTCTCAAATCCTCTGTGAGGATGGTCTGGAAATCCCGCTGGCTTGCTCACTCTAAACTCATCCAGCATCAAAAAAGGATCCAGGTTCCTCAGCTGGAAATACAATATTCAACATATTTTTTAACAGTGCTGTTGAGCGCATTTTCAGCAAGCAGCATGACAGCTGAGGAACTTACCTCCTTTCTCCCAATGCTCCTGCGGACCCGAGCGCCGAGCCCCTCTGCCTGTTCCACACTCAGAACTGTCTTTTGCACCCTCCTTACATTCATCGTTCTGGGGAACATTTCAATGGTCACTACAAAGCATATAACATATAAACTAACAAAGAGATACATGCCTTTTTTGTTGGTTAACTACTTGTAATAGGTTTTGTGAATAATATTAATTTTATATACATTTGTTGTTAAAGCATGTTAAAGCACTTTCTTAATCTTAAAATGCACTAGTAGAAGTTTCAGTTCACCTCTCTTTTCTAAAAAAATCTGTATTTATAGATTGTAGTGTCTCAAATGACTTAGAGTTCTCAAAGTAAATAAATATTTTAATAGATTAATAATTATTTCATGCTGAAGACAAAACCTCAACTTTCCTATAGACGACGATTCCAAAATAAAATACTGTAAAATATCAAGATATGACAAAATAACCAAAATTCAAACACAATAATTCGCAGGATTTCTAAGCGCTCGGTTGGGCAAACTGGAGCATCTCAGCTGATCTGATGCTACTGCGAAAAGCTCACAGTCTGACGGCAGTGATCAGCTGAGCGGTCAGCTGATCATGACTTCTTGCAGTCGGCTCGATCCCGTAACTCTCGCTGTATTCATTTCAGCTGTTAGGACTACACCGTCTCAGATCGCTCCCGGCTCTGTTCTCTGATCACTTCCTGAAACAATGTCGGGTCACGATTTAACATTGAAGCCGATTTGCAGTCTGGTCTGGTGATCACGTGACCAGCAGTCTCTTCTCTTTTTGTTTAGTGAGCACCTTTAAACACAAAATAGTGCGTCATATTCTAGGAAATAAAGGCGCACCGAACTGAATTACCTGCCATTAAAAACCATTCGGTGATGCTTACACGTGACTCGAGACTGACGTTTACAGAAAAAAATATCACGATAAAGAAAAAGATAGTTTTCAGTCTGTGTAGAAGCACTGTGCGACTATCCCTCGGCTTTCTACAAGCTACAACCAGCTCAGACAAGCTTGTTACCTTGTAGTTACACTCACCTGCCTTACAGAAGAGCTTTTACTGGAACTTCACCTGCTCAGGTACTAGCCTACATCAAGCTGGGGGCGGAAGTGTGTGTTTGTTTGTGTTTGGGGAGGAGGGATGACTAATCATTTTTCAGACTTATGATTGACGTGTTCCGCGACGGTCCTCCAAAATCCCAACAGCAGGTGCTTGACGGCTAGTGGTGTGAAATATAAATCTCGATTTCTCCGATCGTAGATATTTATGTTCGAATAGGTTCTTATATTTAAAAATATCGATATCTAAACAGTTTGAGTAAAATAGGATGTCATCAGTAACAGGAACACAATGGAAAGTAATAATGATGGGTATTGTCTAAATTATTGGTAGGAACTAATTCTTCTTCCGCCTGTTGTCGTGATATGCAAAATACGGCTGGATAAATGCATCACGGCTCGTGCCTACTCGCTCAGTTGGTCGTTAGTGGAGTCGTACAAACAACTTGCAGTTTGTGACACGTGGCAAGACCACAAACCTTGTCAAACACAAACAAAAGTAAATTATAACACAGAAGATATGATGATGAATTTATGATGGACAGATGCTGCTAGCACGAGACAGACATCGCTCGCGGAGTAATATGTGTGTGTCTGAAATCAACTCAATTCAATCGGCCTTATTTTTTCAGGTAAGGTTGTAGAGCATTTAAAGTGAATTATATAGGGTAGGTATCATTAAAATATACAGCATACTTGCAGTTAAACAGCCATTGTAGGCTTTTAAAAAATGCAACTCAAAATATTTCATACATAAAACAGATAGATAGAACTTGTGTCAATAATTTTCAATCAGTCACATTTCTTTTGAATGATTGTTGATTGAATATGTTAAAATGTGGGTATTGACATTTGAGGTTTTTATTTTTTGTATGATAATTCTTCATAATTAAACAATAAGGACACGTAGTCTGATGTCTTCAATGTATTAAGTAGGTATGGTTTGAAATACAGGGCAGCACAGTGGCACGGTGGCTAGCACTGTTGCCGCACAGCGAGAAGGTCCTGAGTTCAATTCCACCATCAGGCTGGGGTCTTTCTGTGTGGAGTTTGCATGTTCTCCCCGTGTTTGCGTGGGTTCTCTCCGGGTACTCCGGCTTCCTCCCAGAGTTTGGACACTTTGTGGGGATAGGTTAATTGAAAAATCTAAATTGCCCATGTGAGTGCGAATGGTTGTTTGGCCCTGCGACAGACTGGCGACCTGTCCAGGGCATACCCCGCCTCTCGCCCTATGACAGCTGGGATAGGCTCCAGCACCCCCCGTGACCCTGAAAAGGATAAGCGGAAGCGAATGGATGGATGGTTTGAAATACACTACTTTTGGTTTAGATTTTCCAAACACATTAAGTTTTTGTACAAATTATCGGTATCGGATCAATGTCATCGAGCGTAAACTTTTCTTGGTATCTGCTTGTCATGCCAGTAACGTTGCAACTACTAAAACTCTACCTTTCACTGTCCCATGTTTGGTGCTCTCTCGCAAAGTCCAAATGGTCATTTGAAGAGGTTTTTTGTTTCTGAAGCCTTCAGCCTCAGATGCCGTCTGATGGTTAGGGGGCTGCAGTCGGCACCAGTAACGACCTTAATTTGGGTGGAGGATCATCCAGTGTCTTGACGGACAGCCAATTGGATCTCTTGGCTCACTGCTGGTGAAATGTTTGGGGATCTTCTGCTTGACTTTTTGTCCCGTAACCCCCAGGATCATTTAAGAAATTCCAAATGACTGTCTTACTGCGAGAGCTGCTGCTTATGCAGTCCAACAACCCGACCACGTTCAAAAAGGGAAAGTTTTATTGCCTTTACCATCAGAACGTTATGACAGTGTGACTACCTGACAGAAAATGACAATGAACCCACATCTTTGCAAAGATTTGGCCTTTTAGAGGCATGTGGTCTTAAACTTTTGATCAGGACTGTATGTCTGATGGCCCATAAATAAAATACTGTTAGACTCCTAATAATTTAAGTTTTATTAAAACCAGATTTGTTGAACTTCCCAAAAAGTCACTTGATAATATATTCAGTTATCCACATTCATTATTGTCTATGTACACCTTGACCAGGATAACCAAGAAGAGATGACTGACAGGTACTTTTGACTTTCTTAGGCTAAATGGTCATTTTACAACCACATCAGACCTCGCATCTGTTGAATGTATTCTTCAGTTTTTGATTTTTGTCCACTCAGTTCAAGAGCCTGCCCACCCTTCTGCTGATGACGGCTTATAATGTCCTTGGCAATCCGCATGCTAGCAGCCTGCCCTCCAGCGAGGTTTACTGCATGAGGTCCAACCTGTGAGAGAAAATGGGGGAATCAGCACGGACAACCTGTAATATAACTGCACAGATTATTCCTGGATCTCATTTTTGCACAGAAACAAAATCACTTCAACTACAATTTGTAAACTTACCTGAAGAGCTGTGTACTGCCCCATGAGGTAGAGCGGGCATTCTTCTGTCCACTGTAAGCTTTCCGTTATGCACGGCCATCCGTCTATCACCTAAATCCAGGAGACCAAACACATCATGAATCTATTTTTATATCCTGAGACTGATTGCAAAAAAAACAACATGAAAACGTAAAATATTCCTCACCATCCAAATAATTTCAAAACTTTTTGTGCATGTACAATACACTTCTGTATTGTACATGCATAAACAATGCATATTTTTCTACATAACACACCTGAATTGGGAATTCCTTCATCACTTCACAAAGTAACGGGTCCTGTTTCGCATCAAGTTTGCAGCCGGTGGCAATCCAAATCATATCTCCAGCCCAGTGCTCCCCGGTGCTGAGGGAAAGGCTCCAGGCCTGGTTTCTGTAGCACCAGCTGGCTTCACTCACCTAGACGGTGTGACATTCAGGTTCAGATTCTTCATCTCCCTATGCATTATAGCCCTTATTTGACATGCAATGCACACATTGTCAAGCCAGTGAGGTAACTGCATTGTACAACTCCAACATGGGTGACATGTCCACATTAGAATGCTGGAATTGTAGTAGAACTCCAAAGTTTGTCATTAATTCGTGGTTCATATCTTATTTTACTCCTGGGACATACTACACACGCACCTGACAGTACGTCTTTACATCCACCTGTCCGTTCAGTATGAACGGCTGCAGGTGGATGTAGGCCTCCGGGGTGACGGCCCCTCCCCTCCTTGCCTGATAAATCATTGCCAGGCGTTTGTGGAGGCTCCTCTCGTTATAAAATTGCCGTAGGTAGGCTTGGCCATCCATCTTGATGCCGTGCTCCACGTGGGAGTAACGACCCACCAAGCTCTCAACGTCACCCACATCAAATTGTTTCAGCTGTGGAAGAAAACAACACGAGCTGAAATGTTTACTCGAGTCCGCCGGAATTATTATTAATTTTTGGTTCACGTGCTGTTTCACAGTCTATAAACCTGGAGGTGCTTTCTCATAACCCATGTCACATGGCTGGCACCTTGCTGAAGTGCAATTGAGATGACGTGAGCGCTGGTCAGACCTCCACCAACAACCATTACCCTCTGCCCGGACTCACAGACTACGTACAATGACAAAAACACACAAGCATACAGTATTTGCACAGTGAGGAGCTGGTGTGAGGACAGGTGCCAAGTGACCAATGAAGTCTGCAGAAGCAAAGACATTTATCAGAAAGCAAAGCTTACAATATTCTAGAAAATGTGCAAAAACAACTCACGAAGGAGATTTTTACTTTAAGGCACTGTGGCACTGAAGCTTAGATGTTTATGTGATCATTTCTAGAACAAATCTCACATACCTTGAGGAGCAAAAGTATCTTTTTCTCTCACACAATTTCTTTCTCTGGGTTTTTGCTTAGAATTTGGCAGATGATGCATGAGATGAACTGTATGTAGTAAACGCTCCTCTGGGTAGCTTTCACCAATGTTTTTCACCCACATTGGGATGTTTGCCATCTGGGCACGGGTCGGACCTGTTGCCACGATGACCTGGTAGGCTCTAAGGATAATGCCATCTTCAAGCTGGACTTGAAAATATTTAACCCTCTTCCGTGTCCCGTTTCTCTTTGCAGCAGACACTTTGAAGATATCGCCCTGATTTTCCTCCTCCTGTTTCAAGTTCTCTTCTTTCATCTCTGTCTCGTCCTCCTTCACAGGGGTGATGTGCTCCACTGTTCCCTTCAGCAGCACTTTATCCAACTTGTATCTCTCCACCTGTGTTTTAACTGAAATAGCTGAGGAAACGGCAATTCTCAAATTTTGGTGCTCATGCTGCTTAGGTTTGGCAGGATAAGTGTTAGTAGCTAGCAATTTATTGTTGGTTTTTTGGTGAGTTTGTCGAAGCAACATGTGAGCAATGAGAAGATGTGAAGCAACGTTAGTTACATTGTTGCAACGTTTTGTTTTTTTTAAGTGAAAACTAAACTCAAACTTAAAATTAGTGTGAAAAAAAAACATTTTAGTTGAATAAAAACAATAAAAACTACAATTGTTAAAAACAATTAAAACATTGAAACTAACTAAAACAATTTAGTGGAGTTTTAAAATCAACCCAAATAAAATATAACCTTAGTTTGATTATTTCGTAAATGATAAGACTAAGTAGATTTCCTGGACTAAGGTAGTGCACCTTCAAACAAGGCAAGCACACATGCTTATTCACAAAAATAACTCACGGTTTTACACGCACAGCTGCTCTCACCTGCTCCTTGAAGAAATCCACACTTAGTTTGGCTCCTGGCAGACTGAAGGACAAATTCTTCTTTAGTGCAGAACTGATGTGGAGGCGTTTCCTCTCTTTCTTGCCAAGCCTCATGTCGTTGAAGAACGCATTTTCATCCAGAATATAAACCTGCTCTGGGAGGCTATGAAGCTCTGCCGAGCGCTCGCACCTTAAAGCAAATTCCTGCAGCGCTTTCTGTCAGAACAAATATTCACATGTTAACGCAGTTCTTATTCGTATTAAAAGCAGGTTCCTCATTTCCACAGTAGGGGAAGTCAATCGTGTTTATACCTTATTAAGAGGGTCTGTGTGCACCAGCGAGTGTGAGCGCAGATGAGGGATGTTCAGAGCTGTGAACTGGCTCTCCCACAGTGCAGTCCACTCTCCATAGGTGTCCACAACTCTGAGACTGAGCGGGGGACAAACAGTCCTCGCCGATGTGGTCGACTTTGCTTGCTGCAAAGTTGTTGCTTGTTGCAACTTAATCGCCTGGCCTGCAGAGCATTTTCATTTGTCAACAAAAAGAACAGAGAGATCTGTTCATTCTTATTTATATAGAACTAGAGGCTATAAAAATAAGTACGTGTTCAGTCTCATCATCGTGTTCACATAAACCTCAGTTATGTTTGAAAAATTGGTAAAATTACAAAAGCGGCTTTTTTTGTTTTAAAGAGTCATTTAAAAACTGTCCAGAAAAAGTCTAAATGATTTTTAAAAATCTATTTTCTTTGCTTAGTGAGACAAAAACATGATTTGATTCAGTTTGTGTTGACACTTCATTTTTTTTATTTATAAGAAGATACTTTAGAGTTTTATTCTGCTTGTTTTGTCTGACCAAAAGCCCAAATAACATCCTCAGTTTGCTAAAATAAGGTGCAAGTCCTGACGCTTTATAAACTGGATCTACATGACGTCTGGCATTTCTGCTTAACAATGACTACAATACGTTTTTAGTTCATTTTGCCTGGACAGCTCGGTTAATTGCCTGAAAGTGTTTTCCCTGTGAACACTGAGACTCTCAGTAAAAATCATAACATTTTCCCAGTTTTGAAAAGGTAAAGCTAAGCACACTATACCATCTGTTACCCTCTTCTTCCTCTTCGTCCTGCTAGTATTGAGTTTGTTGCCGGATGTTTCCGTGTTTGGCTGAGACTTTGTGTCAGAGCAGGAGGCGGAGAGCAGTGAGTCATGTCTAAGTTCTGAGTTTGGGTCCCAGTCATTGCTAGATAGCAAGCTAGCTAGGGTTAGGGCATGAGGGCCACTTCCTATTATTAACACATCATGTATCACCATCTGAAACACACAAACAGAAATGATGTAAAACATAGTACGATGTCAAAAGACAACCATGAGAAGGTCAGTATGAGTTTTTTTAAAAGCCATTTATGAAACTTCAAACAACACAATTTGTTCACCTGAAAAGGCAAATACAGACAAGCTGTCTTGTCTTCTCATCAGGATTTAAGCAGGTCAAAATGCTACATAATTTGCCAGGGACAGCTTTAAAAACTTTTTCAGGAGTCCGACACACACTTTCATGCACATTTTCTCATTGTATGTTTAGTATGTCACAGTACCTGGCTGGATTTATTCATCAGCTTATCTTGGCTTCTGAGATGGTGAAAATCTCGCCAGTATGGATTGAGGGTCCACCGTGTGCCGCTGTTACCAATGTTGCAACAGTGGAGTGGGCTTCTCATGTAATTCAATCCACCTGAACATTTACGGATTTAGCTGGACGTCAGTGGCTCCACAGGGCACGCCTGAAATAACTGCAGAATGTGTGCTTGCTTGTGTGTGTGTGTGTGTGTGTGTGTGTGCTTCTATAAATTTAGTAACAACTCATCCCAGCAGCACAACATCAAAGTCACTGCAGAGCAGATATGTTTGCTGTCAGACAGTTATGTGAAA
>VUQR01023710.1:64436-78608 GCA_015108515.1 Hemichromis elongatus | reverse complement strand
GCTGTCATCAAATATAGGTTACTTGAAAAACATGCTAAAAAAAAAAAAGAAGAGAGACATAAAAGAATGATATGAGACAAAAGAAGTCACTTGGATGAGTGACTCCCATTGAAAATGCTACATCCAGATTAACAGAATCAACTTTTTGGGACTTGTATGCCTGGTTAATTCCCTGCTATTAAAGTTAATATCACTGAAAAGATGTACATATGAAAATCAAAAGAGATTTTGAAGTCTAAGATAATCTGTTTTAATTAATTGATTGATTGATTGATTGACTGGAAGTCCCGACAATCACATTAATGATTATCAGCAGAACTGAGCAGTAGCAGCTTTGAGATTCACTATCCCAGAATGGAGTTCACTTGAAGACCAAACTTATTCAGGAAAGAATAATAAGTATTCGATCATGTAGGAATGTGAACTTTTGTCTGTCTCTGTGTTTTCCCTGGGATGCACCAGTGATCTGTCCAGAGATTGGCACCACCTTTTATGCAACCTTTTTACATTATTAGGACAGTTTTACCAGGGGGGTGGCCAGTGCCCCCTGCCCCCCTTTGGTGGTGCCTCTGTTTGCAGCAGTGAAATGCACAAATTAAGAAGCGGCTTCTATTTACTTTTGAAGCATTGAATTAATACTTATGGTTTTAAATGGAGGAATTTTACTTGCATTAGACTTTCACATAGACTTTAATCTGGTCCTGTGTTTTTTCTAATGAATACTTTTTTCACCACTGGTGAAATCGAACTGATATTTAATTACATTATATATATATCACAGGGGAAGATATGTTTTTCTCCAACAGCTTACATGTAATCTGTGATATACTGTAAGTCTGACTGTTGTGATTTCTACTTGAAGCTGTTCAGGTTGTCATGCTAGTTATTTTACCCTTATTATATGTGTTTTTAAGGAAGTTAAAAACCCAGTGAAAGAAAAAAAGGATGTTATATGAGTAATATTATATAGTAATACTATGTGATAATATTTTAGTCTTTAACAGTTCTGTACGGGGAAGTGTGTGGCTTGTAAATCCACTTCATTTGTTGCTATTAAAAACATATTTTACAGTTAAGTCACAACCTTCTTCTTCCACATGGTTCACAAGTTCTGCTTTCAAACAAAACCATACACTGTGGCCACTTTTCATTAAAAATGGTCTAATCTTCTCCTACTTCCTTTTTTGACAGCAGTTCCTCATCCATGACAGTGTCAGTGTTTTCTCACTCACAGTTCCCCTTTTTGCTCTACAAAAAGCTGAAGCACAAACACACTGGAAGCCTTAAAAACTGCCATTTTCAACAGAGTCTGTTCAGTCATAGGTATTACGCTATCTAGAGCGGACATTGCTGCCACTATGGACATGAAGGTAGGTGACAATGCTTAACTGTTCCCTAACAATGAGTACTAAATATAATGGGATACACTTAAAAGATAATCCTGACATGATTGCCTTTGTTGAGTTTGTGTTCTGTTTGTAAATTTTAGGATTCTCTGGTTAAGGGCGGTGTGCTGATTGCACACAAGATCCACGAGGGGAAGCATCAATATGTAGTGGAAAATGTGGTGAAGTACAAAAAGGAGAATGAAGGAAAACTTTATATCAGGTCCAACTTGCTCTCTGTTTAGCGGATTCTTTGTTGTTTATTTATTGCTAATGTTTATTCTATGTTGTTTATTCTTTATCTATTTTCCAGCTCCTAACATGCAATACATTACCACTGTTTTACTGTAGAGCCTCAAAAGTCATAGTCATATAATGTCATGCAATATTTTTTTAGCCAAAAACATATATCTCTCTTAATTTTTATTTTTATTTTTGTGTTAGCAATGTTCTGTTTGAACATCTGTAGGAATATTTTCATTTTCCTATCAAATTTTTTTTTAAAATCAGAATGTGTTGCTATTCATTGCAGATGTAAAGTGAAGATAGATTCCTTTTCATATATATATATTTTTTAATTTAGTAGTTTTATTTAATTGATAGGTTCTTTATAATATATTTACAATGAGGTTTTCTCACCAGCTTGTGTATTAAGCCTTTTATCAATGTACATTGAAAAGAAAAAGATTTTTCACCCTCATTAAAAATGAAGCAAGAGTAAAATATGTAAAATAATTGGTTTATTTATTTATTTAAATAATTAATTGTTAAGGAATAAGCTAGGATAAACATATACCAGTCAAATAAAAGTCATTTGACCAGATCCTATTAAATGTAACATTTTACATTGAAATAGGCAACATAATTACAAATTTTACATGTAATGCAATTACTTTACTCATCATATTGTGCAGAATTAATTTTCTGTTTTCCTTTTTTTTCTTCCTTTTTTCCTGTCTTTTTTTTGTTTAGCATTAGTTGAGTTTGGAGTAGCGGGGTTTGTTGCATACCCAATTTTGTAATCCTGTTTTTTTTTTCTTCTTTTTTTACTGTTTTCAAATTCTACTACTTAATCATTTCAACATGATGCCAGAAAAGTTTGAAACTGTGAAATAGTAAAGGTGAATTGAGCAAATGAACTATCATGTGTTGTATAATTCTATTGCCTTATTTTGTCATTTTATTCCAATTTAGGGTTGAATCATTTTTGTAACTACTCAGAAATATGTGATGATATTTTTTCTCAGTTCAGCTCCAGCTCAGTGTACACATGAGACCTGCTATAATGAAGAAATAACCACTCTAAAGAGTAAAACTAGTAAATTGTTTTTCGTTAATACGCTCAAACGTTTTTGTTTTTTTTTTTACATCTGCCAAACACAAAAGGCCTTAGTAAGCATATTGTATATTTATTTTATTTATTTACTCTTTTTTTTATCAGGAAAGGAGACAAGCTACTGCAGATAAATGGCATGGACCTGAATGATCTCACCCCTGAGGAGCTGGCAAACGTGTTAGCAGAGGGGAGTCCAATGCTGGTGAGTTGAGGATCTCTAGTTTAGAGAGTTCATTTCAGAGTCAGTCTTAGAAGATTAAAAATAAAATAAATTTAAATAAAATAAAATAAACAACTCATTGTGTTTCACTTCATATATAAACAATATGAAATTGTTTAATGTGAATTAAATTTGTGTGTTGATGTTCTTTAGAATCTTGGTAAATGCTAACTGCTAACGTTTTTTTCTTTGTTTATTTAGTTTTTGGGGGGCATTTTATATTATCATCTTTCCTTTTATTCTCTTCAGACAGTGTGCAAACCAGCGAGGGAAGACGACCACACTGAGCAGACACCCCTGACTGAAGACACTTTACATCCTGTCTCTAAAGAGTCCACATTCCTCAGCTTTGGCTGGGAGATGACAAGGGAGGATGACTCCGAGGGAAATGAAGTGGAGTCGCAGGAAGAAGAAAAGGAGACGGAGATTGCTGAAGAGGATCTTTGCCAAGCGAAAACTGAGGAGAATGAGATGTTTGTCATTGAGATGAAAAAAACCAGCATCTCTCTGGTGAGAGGCAGGGGCTGTGATGCCACAGGATGCACCCTTAATGACATCATCATGGTGGCAGAATCCAGCACGGTGACGCTTGGTGAGTAAATGCAGTTTTACTCTCTTTCCTCTACTCCCTGCTTTTCTTCTTTTCTCGTACTTAACTTTGCTAATAGCAATATTTATAGTATTTAATGCTTCACAGTGTTTGAATGTTGTGAGACAACTGAGTCTTTCTTTTGTTTCTGTATATTTATGGTTATCTAAAGAGGAAGCTACTGTAAATGGTCACATGTTTACACCCGGGAACCAAAATGTGTCCTGCCAGCTGTGATGACCGTGACTAGGCAGTTTTTCAGCAGTCTCGTAGATCACTTATGTGTTGTACAACTGCCTTCAACTGGCAATATTAAATCTCCTGAAGGAAAAAAGAAACCTGTGAAAGTTGAAGTCGATGTGAAGAAGACAAGACCACTACCGTAAAATCACAGTTTGAAAACTGACAGTAAAATAAACCCACCATCACCTTTGTTTTTAAAAAGGGATGTGACTTATAAAACAAAGACGCCCTTGTTCCCTTTCTTGCTTTCAGTTCCAAGAGGAGGCGGCAGTTTCCGGCAGGAAAAGTTATCAAATGTTTTAATTGAAAATCTGGCCACTCACCAATACCTCCGAGGTACCTGTTCTCAGAGGTTCGTCTATGCGTCTCCAAATCCAGGTTTGTCTGTCAGAGCAGGACACATCAACTTGGCACTCATGGTTTTTTAGATTAGTTTTTGGTTTGGTTTCTGAAGCTGTCATCATTCACATTTACTTCAGTGTTAGGAAGAATAAGAAAATACTATGTTCTGATGGAGAAACTGAACTTATTGTTTTGGTTTCTTTTGTGCTCAGAGAAAATTACTATCTACTACTACAAGTCTAGTGGTTTCAGAAGGGGTTCCAGAGGGATGCCAGTGGTGCTAAACCTCACCGATTCCAACTGCTTCCTCATGTGCTGTAAGCAAGTGGACAGAGTGCTCCTAAAAGTGGAGGTAATAAGTGTATGCTCTTGATTTTGATTGAATCATGGGACTGAAAAAAAAGGCTTGTTAAACATTTGTTCCACTGGACTCAGCCATCATTGTTCAGAGGATGAAAGCATTACATGCCAGTATCTGTCCTCAGTTCTATGTAGATACTCTTCTCACTTTAAAAGATTTGCTTAGACAGAGTTATATTGCAAAAACTATGTAATGACAGAAGGGTTAGCATCTCAAATTAGTATTAGTATCAAAATAGTTTAAATATACATAGATTAGGCATAACATTATAACCACCTGCCTAATATTGTGTTGGTCCCAAAAATAGACCAGGCAGCAAGATGCCAACAACAGATCCTTTTAGTCCTGTAAGTTATGAGGTGAGACCTCCATGAATCAGACTTGTTTGTCCAGCAAATCCTAGAGATGCTCAATTGGATTGAGATCTGGGGCATTTGGAGGCCAAGTCAATAGCTCAAACTGAAGATATGCTCCTCAAATCATTCCTGACCCATTTTTGCTTTGTGGCAGAGGGTGTACATGGTCTGCAACAACACTTGGGTAGGGGGTACATGTCAAAAATAACATCCATATGGATGGAAGGAGCCAATGTTCACCAGGAGAACATATTCCAAAGCATCACACTGCCTCCACTGGCTTGCCTTCTGTTCATAGTGCAGCCCTATACACAACAAACTGTGATGCACTCTGCATTCTCATACTTTCTAGTTCTTTCCATTTTAAGGACCAGCATATACTTTCTAAGCAATCTGATGCATTTAGGGTCAGCTTTCGCTCCCCATGTTTATCAGTGAGCCTTGGCTGCCCATGAGCCTGTCGCTGGGTCACCAGCGTTCCTGCCTTAGACCACTTTTGATAGATACTGACCACTTCAGCCCAGGACCACTTATACTGCACTTGTTCTCCTGACTGAAGTTTGGTCCGTTTACAGCATCCTGCCATGCGATTCCATTTGTTTCTAACCATCAGGAACCCTCACTTTAACTGTATTCGTGTGGAAAAAAGTTATTGTTTATCCTCCAGGTTCACTGTGTTTATATTATGCTAATCATAGCTGTATAGCTAGCCACCACATAGCACATCATTATATACCAGCTAGCCCAACTTCAGTAACCCTACAAACATCACTGCTGTTTAGTTTTCTGTCTTCATTTATGTGGAAGTGATAGCAGAGCTGTATGTTTTAATTTTTGCTGTGGCGGTTAAGCTGCCGAATTTTTACATCGCAACCCTCATTTGTGGTTCGTGTACGTCGTAGCTCAGTTTGCTCTTCCTGGCGTTTCAGCCAATGACACGAAATAACATCATGTGATGGCCTTGTGACATCTGTCCACCCGCCTTGTGATCACCCCACCCAAGCGAAATACACTGCTCTGAAGGCACTGCTGCTGCGGCGCTACTCCCTCTCTGATGCAGAGCAAGCCGAAAAACTCCTCTCTCTCTCTCTCTCTTGGGCCTGGGTGATGGTACCACTCTCGAGCTCATGGAGAGCATGCTGTCCTTGCTAGGAACGATTGAAGGCGGATTCGTCTTAGTTTCTTAGTTCTTAGTATATAACTCATGAAGGACACCATTGTTTTTTCTTGTGACATTAACAATAAGTTTGATGTGTCACATGGCCCTCTTCCTATTGAAAAAACAAAAGTTGTTTCCAAGATGGCCGACTTCTAAATGGCCACTATGGTCACCACCCATCTTGAGGAGTTTGGCCCCTCACATATACTAATGTGCCACAAACAGGACTTTAATATCACCAACCATTCCCATGTTATTACGGTGTATCCATATAAATGGCCCACCCTGTACTCAGGTAGGCTGTGCACAGCTGGTACTCCTAAAGGGTGTTCAAAGAAAATATCCAACTGAACTAAACTCTTGATACGAGACAGGATGAATGCATCCTTTCATGATTATGCTTAATTCTGATCCATCCAAATGTAGCAGCAGAAATCAGGACTTATCGGACCAGGTAATGGCTTTCCAATCTTCTGTGTGAACTGTACCCTCAGTTTCTTTTTCTTAGCTGACCGTAGTGACACCTACTGTGGTCTTCTGCTGCTGCACCCGATTTGCTTCAAGATTTAATGTTTTATGCATTCAGTGATGTTCTTTTGCATATCTTAGTTGTAACGTGTTTGTTTGAATTACTGTTGCCTTCCTAAGCTTTAAGCAGGCTGACCATTCTCCTGTGACCACTGACATCAACAAGCCATTTTCAACCAAAGCATCGCTGCCTACTTGATATTTTCTCTTTTTCAGACCATTCTCTGTAAACCCTTGTGTGGCAAATTACATTCTGAATAATCAAACAACCATGCAATATTCAGGTTACTTAATTAAATAACCTTTCTACCCCATTCTGATGTTTGGATTGAACTTAAGAAGGTCATCTTGACTATGTCTACATGCTGTGGATTGAGTTGCTGCGATCTGACTGGCTGGTTAGATAGTTACCTTAAACATGTGTAGGTAATAAAGTGGCTGGTGAGATTCAGTGTATCCGTATGTGTTTAAAATTTACTTTGAATTTAATTTGAGGTCAACTAGGTCCGTTGTATTTCATTTCATTGTGACTTGAAGAAGATGTTTACCTGCAGTTTGGCATTTTTAAGCAAACTAATCCACACTTTCATCCCTTTAGACATGTGAAAAGCAGAGGCTGAAGCAGATCTCCAAGACCGATGAGAGTACCCTCTCCTTTGTGTTTTACATGAAGGGTGACTCAGCGAAACGACGGACTTTTGAGTCAGCATTGTACCGCGGTTGGTTCATCAATGTTTGCAACACAGACACAGTGGGGGTAGCAACCCAGGATGGACATTCAGTGGATCTGTCCTTCCTCTTCATTATTCAAAAGTGATAGAGAGTCTTTTTTTTAGGATTCAGAAAAGTCAGTTACATTTTTTAACATTTCTTGTAAATATTTTGTGTGACCTGGTTTAACAATACAAACTATCCATGTGTCAAATTCTGCTGCTGTAGAAATCCATAGTTCTTCATTACATTAAGGCTATGCCTCAACACAGCTGTCATTCCACATGTCTCTACCTGAGAAATGACGTGAAAAATTATCTTAGACACGTCAATTGTAGTGTTAGGCTTTAGTTGTTTACCTGCCTCAGTGACCTGACCCCAAGTGATGGCTGAGTCATCCTTCTTGCCCCCAGACTCTGCTTCCTCTACAAAATGCATGTCTGCGGGATTCCGCCATCCAACTTTCACCCTAAGTTGAAATCGGCAGCACTAGGGCTGGGTGATATGGCCTATAATCCATATTGCGGTATAATTTGGAGCATGTGCGGTAACGACATATATCGTGATATATTTTTTCTTCTGTATACCTTGTTTTCCGCTTAAAATCCTTTAATTTTATCAAAAATGGACAGTGCGCATTATGTATGAATTCTGGTTGTGCTTACTGACCTTGAACCGATTTTATGTGGTACACGGCGTTCAAAAATCTGTCAAAAACTCTTTTAGTACAACTTTGGTAAGCTACAAAGCCACGCGGCTTAAAGGATTGCCGGAGTATTATGGCTACCGTAGTCAGGAGCCTCGCAGGGTGATCTGGGTCCAAAACTCCATCCCTTCAGGTCCCAAAGTCAAACAAACACTGCGTCATCACTTAGAGTTAAAAACTGTCTAAATGTTTTCCTTTTTACTAAAATGATCAGCATTGCTGCTTTACCAGGTGTACCAATTAAGTTTAACACACAGCCATCCATGAAAACAGAAATTATTACATTTAATGGAGTTAGAATTTAGCAGGAAGTTAGCTCGCTAGTTACCATCTAAACATGATATACCATGTTCTGACTGAGAGATTTCTGAAAACATAAAAACGTACAGCTCTGCTATCACTTCCAACATAAATGAAAACAGAAAACTAAACAGCAGTGACGATTTTAGGGTTACTGAAATGGACTAGCTGGTATATAATGATGTGCTATGTGATCACCAGCAACACAGCTATGTTAGCATAACATAAACACAGTGAAGCTGGAGGATGAATGCTAACTTTTTTCTACTCGATAAAAGTTAACGTGAGGGTTCCAAATGGTTAGGGACAAATGCAATCGCATGGCAGGATGCTGTAAACTGACCAAACTTCAGTCAGGAGAACGACTGAGATAATAAATCCACAATACGAGGTTAGTCATTATTATACTGCAACAACATGGGAATAGAGCAGCTGCTAGAGAATTCAACATTAATGAATCAATGGTACAGAAGTGGAGGAAGCTCAGTTTTTGGCTTTCCTCATTATTCAAAACGTGCTTCGTCTCTGCTTATACTGTCGCCTGGCATATTTTGCAGCATGCGCTATCGTGGCAGAGCGGTATAGTCAAAATCTCTACCGCTGGCCAAATTCATATCATTTCTATCGTGTCCCATTTATACTGCCCAGCCCTGGGCAGCACCCACCTGCACCACACACCACATGCTTCTGAGTTGCCTGAAAGTTTGCTAGAATCACTTTGACGCTGACTGAAAGTTTTAATGCATGCTCTCACCAAACACATTCAAGTTTTTGCTTCATCTACTGCCAAAGCCACACTTCACCTGGCCCTACATTAAAGAGCACCAACCACCTTGCACACGAAGCAAGTGCAGCAACCTCAACAACTGAGGTCGGAAACATTGCCCAGTCGGACTCACTGTCCCCAATGTTGTTAAATTTCTGCTGGAAGTGGGAATTTGACATCTCACAGACCGGAGCTTCTACCCAACACTCCCAGTTCACCCTCACTATGTGTTTAGATATGCCACGCCTATCCAGCACGCTCTCCCGCCACCTGATCCAGCTCACCACCTGGTGGTGATCAGTTGTTCACCTTGGTGGCTGGAACATACGGCAGCAGATCCAGTGATACAATTACAAAATCAGTCATCAGCCTGCTAGATAGGATGTCTGATATATGCTGTGTACTGATACGTAAACAGAGTTGGGGTCAGTTGATTTTGTGTTTGCGTTCTCTTTTTTGAACTCATATTGTATAATCTATATATTTGATACAGCAATATTGTTTCAAATATATTATAAGACATTGTAAGGAAAAATTACACATTACATGAACGATAAATAATGGCCAAATGCATTAACACATTGAACTTAAGTGCACATATTTAGAAATTACTTTTAATAACACACCTCAGACCTCCTGGAAATTACACCTTTAGGTTTTGATCATATAATGTCAACTCATACAAATGTACTATGCTTCTTTTTGCTTACTGGTTATTCACTGCTTGTGAAAGAAATGTCTTTTATTATACACATGCGCACAAGTAAAAAATAGTTCTATTGGTAAACCGTGTAAGAGAATTTTTTAATGCTACATTCATGTTTTTATTTTAATATTTTTTAGCATCTAGGTGTATAATAACAAGATTTGATACTTTGGGAAATCTCTCAGGTCTGATATGAAAACACAGTAAACTAGACTGAAACTAAATGTGCTGTGATTGAAGAATTCATTTTGACACGTAGGTGGCATCACCATAAATGTGATTTGAATGTGTACCTTTTTCAATTATAAAGTTTGTTTTTAAAATGATAGTTTAAACAGGTGTTCTCAGTTCATTATATACTGTTTATTCAATTATTCTCAAAGCACGCATACATTATTATTATTATCATTATTATTATGACCAAAACAGTTAAATATACATAATTGCACTTTCAAAAAGGGTTTCATAAAATGAAGGTAAGGTAGTGTGTTAAACTTGTTAGCTAATGTACCACAAAATACTGTATATTAGTGTGTCATAATAGCACATTTTAATGACATTCATTAATTAATTATTCAATGGTTATTAACAGAGTTATTCACTGTTGTGAATTAACAATCTTCACCATAATGGTTCACATTTAGCACTTCTGTTAATGTTGATTGGAGGCCATGCAGCACTGATGAAAGAAGGCTATGAGATTACTGCACACAGATACTGAGCTTCCCTCTGCTCTACCACGACAGCAGGAGCCTCAGAATCCAGTTTGCTCATTGTCACTGTCATCATAAGCTTTGTTGGTTTGTCCATCAGTGGATGACTCATAGGGGTTCTCCACACCAGGCTTTTTCCTATAAACACAGACAAACAACATTCCTTAACATTATGAACATAATTAATTTCACTGGAATTTTTTTATTTAACTCATTGAGTCTCCACGTCTATTTGAGGTCAAGATATCATTTGTGAAAAGGGACAGACTAAAGCTCTGATGGTAAAAACTAGGGCTGTCAGCGTTAATCGCGTTAAAATGGCATTAACGCGAAACCCCATGTTAACACGGCAAATCTCCGTTAGCGAGTTAACTCCGATCGCCCTTTGTGTGGAGCTGGACGGTGCTAACGCGTTAGCTCAATTAACGCATTAGCGCCGTCCAGTGCCATTTTAATGCGATTAACACTGACAGCCCTAGTAAAAACATACAGCTGCATAGAAACACTTGTAATCACTACATATAATAAAAATCAGACACGACTCGTCCTGTTACACCTGCAGTTCAAAGTCTTCTCTTCACAGTTGAAACTGAGACCTGCTTACTACAACCACTATTAAGCTGTGCTTGAAGCTGTTGTCCTATCACAAAAAATGTTAACTCTCAAAAACTTGTCCTCTGATTCAGTTGTGGCTATGGGTCTGCCAGACCTCTTCCTGTCAGAGTTCGCCCCAGTTTCTGAATGCCTTTTGATGGTGAAGGAAACTGTACTCACTGACACCTTGACTTTCTTTGCAAGGCTTGATCAACCTCCATTGCTGCAGAACAGCTTTAAATTGTTAAGCAATTTGTTCCCTGAAAAAAGTTATTTTTGTATAATCCAGAAATGTACATTATTTTTCAGTTTTGGATAACCTTACCTTTTTTTTTAACCTCTGGCAGATCACCACTTACCACATACCACGTACCATTTCAAGATATTCATTTGACTTGAACGAATTGAATTGCAATAAATAACAGGAAAAATTGGGGCTTTCTAAAACATTTGACAGGTATTGTATGTGTTGGTCTACTCACTTCCTGCGCTCCTTGACACCAGAGACGACAAGGTAGACGCCAGCTACCACCACAATGCCCATAACCACACCAAATACCACCAGCCACACCTCCACAGGTTGCTCAGTGGGTGAGGCCAGTGTTGGTAGGATACCGGCGAACTCCAGAGTATTATCATCTAACTGGAAGGCATCGTTGATCCGGCCTCGAGCTAACCTGGAATGGATTTTAAATGGCTTTAATATTGCTTTACAACTCATAAACAGCCACAGGCAACATTACTGCCAGGTTGGTTATTTCAGGTGTAGTAGGAGGTAATTAAATTATAACTTGTATTATATGTATAAAAATAATATGAAGACTAGTTTATAAATTTATACTGTTGTTATAGCTGTACTAAGACATTTTAAAAAGAATTTTAAACTGTTTACAATTCATTTCATAAGAAAAAGCTTCGAGCCAAGGTATGGATGAAAAGTCAGATGGTCACCAAAAACACCCGTGACTAATCCTGTAAAGATCATGGATGTGTGACTAAAATAGCAATTTGATGGCCATTTGTGCTGTATTATGGAAGTTCAACATTTCAATCCAACTAAAAACTGCAACTAAAAAGATTTTAAATGAGTTAGCTTGGCTACTGAAGCTACCTAAGGTGCTTTGAGATATTCTGTATGTAGCCACTGACACACTTGATCCTCACCTGATAGCTTCCTTCAGCTCATTCTTTGGGATGAATTCGGTGGGTGTAATTGGGTTTTTGGCGACAATGTAGAAGGAGACTCTGGGAGTTTCCATATAGGAGATGACATTAGCTGTTCTGCATGTGCAAACAGAGAAAACTCAAATCAATGTGCTAACATTTTTTTTTTTTTTTGGTTATAGCACAAAATATCAACCGCATACTGACGTGAAAGGAAGAGTCACATTCTTTTGGCTGTAGTACTGCCTCAAGGCATAAGCAATGTTGGCCCGGAACAGGTAAAGCTCATTTTCATTCCAGGGGTACTGAAACACGTTTATTAAAAAAACAAAAAAACAATGGGCATGACATTAAACAGACAGTATACAATACAATACAACTTTATTTATATAGCACATTTAAAAACCAGCAGTATACCAAAGTGCTTCACAATAAAAGAACAGGTTAAAACATAAAATAATAATATAAGACCATTAACAAAGTACCGAATATGCTAACAGGTCAATGACACTGAATAGAAGCGAATAACAAATCAAACTTGCTAAAAACACACAGGTTTTAAATATAAAAGATATATAAAAAGATAAAATAGGCCTAAAGTATAAGATACCGGCATTAACTAACCAGAAAAGAAAGATTGAATAAGTGAGTTTTTAATTGAGATTTGAAAGATTGAATGGAGTCAGACGCCCGAATAGCAATGGGAAGGTTGTTCCACAGTTTGGGTGCGACCAGGGCAAACGCACGGTCCCCTCTGGTCTTAAGTCTAGAGCTAGGCTGTACCAAGAGTAATTGGTCAGATGATCTAAGGGCTCTCCCAGGGGTGTATGGTCTCAGAAGTTCAACAAGGTAGCTAGGTGCTGTATTATTTATGATTTTGACGGTGAGGAGCAATATTTTAAATTCGATGCCGTATTTGATGGGAAGCCAGTGCAAATCAGCAAGGACTGGGGTGATAGAGGAAAACCTTCTGGTTGCAGTCAAAAGGCGTGCCACAGCATTTCACTTCATAAGTGCAAAATTCCTACAAAAGATTCTTGTGCAATAACAATTTTTAGTACTCACAGCATCATCGCCCATTGCAGACTTTAAACTTAGTCTCACTTTAATGGAATTTTCTGGATCTGTAATGGGAGCAACAATCAGTTAAAGACTTTTTAAAGATGTATACCTGTATGATAAATGTGCTCCAGCATGTTATTTTAGCTAGCAAAAAGCCTAGAAATAAGTAAGAACAGAGAGCTGTAGGGGTGAGGACCCAAATGCAGACTTAATGGAAAAGCAGGTAATTTACTTAATTTTAAGAATCAGTGAAAGCTTAAAGGCTAATAGGACCAGGAAAAGTGTGAGGAGTCAGATGATAAATTAAGGACGAGGACATATGGTCGGGAACCGAAGACTGTGACAATAATTAAAATTTTATCTTCTTTGGGCATAAAAATCAAATTGTAAAAAAAAAAAAAGCATTTTGAGAGCGGCATTATGCTGGACAATGATAAACACATTCAAGTAAATTACTGTCAGTTCTAAGGTTTTCGTACAAATCATTCCATTAAAAATGAATGCCTAACCCTTGGTGCTAATAATTTTCATTGTGGATATCTTTTGTACTCACATGGATCTTCGCTCCAGCCTACCACCCTGTTGTGTTTCTTGTTATCTGCCTGCAACCATTCATAAAGTTTATGGAAATAGTCCAACAGAGGTTGGGCATCCATCTTTGTGTCACCAGATATTGCTTGCAAAGCCCTGGTCCAAGACTTAGACCTTCCAAGTTCTAACATATTCCTAGAAGAAAACCGTGAGGATGATGATGAGAAATCCTTCCAGCACTTTTAGACATGCATCACAAAAAAGTAAAATACTGTGCTAGAGCAAAGTTGAAATCATGCACTGTAATTTCAAGTAACTAGATGGATTTCCCAGAAAAAAAAAAAAAAAAAAAAAAAATAAAGAAAGAAAAAAAAAAAAAAAAAAAAAAAAAAGGAAGCAC
>VUQR01023710.1:53598-64416 GCA_015108515.1 Hemichromis elongatus | reverse complement strand
GTAATTTAAAAAAAAAAAAAGGATTTCCTAAAAAAAAAAAAAAAAAGAAAAAAAATCAAGCGAGCAAGATTAAAAATGAAGAAACAGAAGTTGGATGCACCTTAGGTTGGTTCCTGCTTCAATAGAATTAGTGATGTCACATGCAGACAAGTCACCTGTGTGACCGGCCGCATCACAGAGCGCTTTTTGGAACTGAAACTGGTAGATGGTTCTTGTGAAGTACCTGGATCGAAAGCAGTAACAAATGGACACACACACAAAGACACACAGACACACACACACATACGCTGGTTCAGTTTAAAGTGAACTGAGAACTGCACCAAATGGTCATAACTGCTTTAATTTAAAAATTAAGCCACCCACAATCTGTGCTGTTATTTACACAGAATGCAAGTTTACGTTGGGAATGTTACCTGATGAATGAATAGTCTCCAGACACATGGAACAGAGCGGGTGGGTCACAGTAAGTCTCGTCTCTTGGCACTGGCTCCATCACCCCAACCATCTCTCTCCTATTAAAACAACACACAATCAATAATACAAGCTGACAGACATGCAGTGAAGCAGCTGCTGAACTGCACAATATAAAGACCTTTTTTTATTTCTCCAGTTATTAAGTCACTTCCCTACAGTTACACCTGCTGGGTTTTGGACTAACATTTTTGTTGTTCTTTGGTGCAATTTTGCATGGCTGCCAGTGGAACCCATCCACAATGGATTTTAACTTGAACAGTTAAGATGTGGTTGAAATGCCAACTTTCTGCTTAAATTCAAAGGATTAACTATGGTTTTGCATTTACTGTTTAGAAGTTACAGACATTTTTTGAGTTCTCCATTTTAAGAGGCATAATATTAAATTTAAGGACCATTATTGATATTGAATAAAAATCCTTTGTTCTTGGTGGCTGCTTGAAGTCTCAAACCCATGGACATCAAAAACCGTTTGTGTCCTCCCTTAAAATGTTCTCACAGGCCTCTATTGCAGCAGCATTCAGTTGCTGGATTGCATTTAAAAATTACAAAGAAGGCTCTGTTGCGTTGAGATTAGGTGACTGGTTTGCACCTTGTTGTAATCTCCAGTCCAGTGCGTTTCCAGTCAAGAAGGCACGTCTACGTTATAGACTTTCACAATGGTACACTGACCTCCTTAAGAGTGTTCTGAACTTTGCTAGATGTTGTGAAGGAAACATTTTTGCCATCATCTAACTTAGCTGTTATTGCAGAAATGTTGGTTTATTCAGCATAATTTGGCCTACTTCACTTAAACTCTTTGAACCTCAAATTGAGATTCCAGTGAAAAGCGGCCAAATTTAAATTCAACACTTCAAATGAACTCTAAATCTTTGGATACATTTTTTTTCAAATGTCTGTAATTCCTAGGTTTGCACGAAGTTTGCATAACAGTTTGCACTAAGTGCAAGAAATGTCTGCACCTCATTTGCATCTTGTTTGATTTAAAATTCCCTGTAGTGGTGTACAGAGGCAAAAAAAAAATAGTTTAAAAAACGTACGAACCAAACTGTAATCTGATGACACTGAAGTAAACTTTATACAAAATTTTGCATAACTCCATTATTGACTGATGCTTCATGTATATCTGCTTACTTCATCTGCCACCAGCGTTGCATCCATTCATCTTTGGTGATGTTCCCTGCAAACACCTGCCACCTCCATTCCTCCAGCATGTAGGTAAAAGGCAGCGTGGCCACAATCGTGAGTGCCTGTTTCAGCAGAAAGTTGATTTCTGTGTCTGTAAAGCAATAAACACAAAGACAGTTTATGATTCAGAGTGAGAACGTAATTAAATTTTACAAATGCTTTATGTTTATATTTATGGCCTCTTTATCAGAGACTGTAAATCAATGACCAGTTAGCACAAGGCCCCAAGTCATTTTGTCCTGATAGCGCATCTAGTGCTGGAGTTATCTTAACCCTACATTTAATAATCCAGACAAATTACAAAGTTAAATCTGCAATAAATATATATATTTTTTGCCACACAGAGGCAATAAAATCAAGGTCTATGTAGTCATAATATCTAGGTTCATGTTGACAACTTAGTTACTGGCCAGCAGCTTATTATGCAACAGGGGGCAAGCATCAGGGCAGAAAAATCAAGCCAGTGCCCAAATACCAGAAACAGCAGTTCCTCGGGTCATCATTTGGGGTTGTCTGTAGAAGTGAGACACCAGCAATAGTGACTACCTGAGTTCTAATCTTGGGTATATATTGAACACTCAAGCTCTACAGCTGCCTGGTACCAAAGGGCTCCTAGCTTTTACCCCTTAAAATTGAGGGGACAGCAAACTAAAATACTGAGCTGAATTAAGTTAAAATGCTGCAAAGTTAGGTGATTGCTCTCTGTAGCTTACTCATTCATCTGTTTTTTGTTATTATAAATCTATTGATTAACCCCATTTTTGTCCCCTAAGGACAACAAGTATATAGCAATCGGGAGGACATTATGAGGGTTAAAGCAGCTTAAATGTTTTGGAAAACCAGTGCTGCCTATAACGGCTGTACCTTCATCATAAATGAAGTCAGCAGGCAGGAGATTTAGGCTCTGTAGATGTTTGGGTGTTGCAGCAGAGAGGGACATGATTTCTCCAACAGCCTCGTGGAAACCCTCATTGGCACCGTCCCTCAGAAGGTAGGACAGGTTGCGGTAAGCCATCTGGTACTGGTTGTGTCCCATTTCATGGTGTGCTGTGAGGTAGTTGTCCATGTTGACCTGGGTGCACATCTTGATCCTGAAGACATCACAGAAGAAATGTTGATATCAGCAATTATATTGCGTGACAGAGACACTTCATAATACTGTGAAATATCAGTCATCAATGAAAGAGCGATAACGTGTTTTTGATGAGTCCGATTTATCAATCAGTCAACTCCATGACAGGCAGAGGACTTCAGTTTTACATGCAAATCCTTTTTCTGTCATTTTAAACCAAACTGACACACAAGAAACTGTCAAATTATTTTGCTTACTTTGAGAAACTTTGTTTTTCTAGGCAGGGTTTGGGAAACTATATTAATATTTTACAGCCTAGACTTTGGTTATCTTTATCAGCAGAATAGAATGATTCAGCGATTAAATAGCATCACAACATCAATGTTCCAGTAGGTTTATATTTATGGCTATCATAATTCCCAGCTGCCAACTTGCTTTGACAAAAGTTGAACCTAGATAGATAGATAAAGCAAAAGTCATGAGCCACTTCTTGTTCTTCATGTCTTCTTAGTTTTGCTAAGAAAATGGGAAATAAGAGCATCAAATTATTAAAATATGCAGGCATGGAAATACAGTATTCTAATGAGCTTGAAAGTCGATATCTGGTATATACACCTTTATTCCTCTTGCCCAGGAGAGTTTGAACTGTCTTCAGGAATGGTTCTCCGGGCTTCTTGAAGAACATTCAAAGCTCTTCATTGGATGTTGGCTGCTCTTTGTTCTTTTCTCTGTAAATGTGATCCCACACTGCTTCGATAATGTTGAGGTCCAGTCTCTGGGGAGACCAAAGCTTTTCTGTCCAGGGATGCTTTCGCTTTATCAGAAATGTGTTTGGGATCACTGTTGTTGCCAACCAGACAATTACCCGAACCCATTGTGGCTCAAAATCAGATTCTCACTGTACCTCTTTCCTGACCTCCTCTTTACATTTTGACACTGATTTGAACCAGAATTCAGCAGACCTGCTAACACTGATTTTCAATTTTACAAAGTGCCTTAAGAAATTAACTGGTTAATTCATAAAGAAACGACAGGTGTCTTAAGACTGTTGCACAGTAGCGTAGCTGTGTGGATATACTCTACCTAAAGTCCTTTCTGTTCCCCATGTCCCAGGCTGTGGGGTGACAGACCACATTGCGTCCATCATTGGGATGTACAAACATAGACTCATTCCAGAAGTTGTCAAACATCTTGTAGAGGCCCACAGACATGAAGAACTTCTCAGCTTCTTGGAAAAGCTGAAGCTCAGTCCAACCCTGAAATTTAAGTTGACAGGTAGGGAATTTTACATATTACATATTATTTTCCATCCCTCCAATCTCTTCCGCTTATCATTATGAAGGTTGCGGGGGGGTCAGAGGGGTCAGAGGGCTCTCTTTTTTAATATAAATAAAGCGTTCTACTGTACCTTCTCCACCATAGACTGGCTGACATCGATATCCGGTTTGTCAGGGTAGGGCACTGTTAGAGGATAAAGGTTGGTCCAGAATCTTCCCCACATGTCACCTGAAAAACCAACAAACAAGGAAATTATTTTTTCATATCATTCATTTTTTTCATTTTCTCCTCATACAGCAGACTGTAGGTTTTTGTATCTGCACACTGCACGTGAGGTGGGTCAGTTATTTCCAGCTAAAAGCCACATGCACAATGTAATAAGTCTGCTGGCATTATTTTTCTGTAGCACAGAGAGGTAGTGATAATACATGAACAACAGAGGGAGACACACTTTCATTTCTGAACTTATTAGACCTTTCATAAAGTATCTGCTTTTTCAAGAGATTTGAAAATGTTGATGTAGTTATATGTTGTGAATTAGCTCTATATTTTTTTGTCATCAGGTATCCCACAATCCCAACCAAGACTCTACGGTTAAACCAAGGACCAAATAAGAAAATATTACAGAAAGTGCAGACATGAGGGAGCAAGCATAATACAAAAAGCACACTATAAAGGAAGAAAATGGGGCAAATCATATGTAATATTTCCCCCCATTAAAAATGACCAAACTTTTTCTTTAAAAGTTATTTGGAGCCTGATGATCATAGAGGACTGGAAGTGAAGATCTTAATTTTCTGTATATGACTGAATTCACGCCAAAAAACAGTAACTCTGTAAAATTAAGGCTTATAAAAAATGTAATTATGGGATTAGTAGGTGGATATTTTGCATGTCCTTGGTTTCATTAGTAGTTTTTAAACCAGAAACATACCCAGCAAGTGGGCTGGGAGAAATCCATCGGAATCAATATGCCCTGGATAGACCTCCATAAGCTTGGCTCTCACATAGGCATGCAGCTCCTTGTATAAAGGCAGGATCTGTGTGGAAAAAAACAGCGTATTATTATTGCTACAATTATTATACATTATTTATGTTAATTACATCTCACAATCAATAACAATCTGCACATTCTCACTCTCTTTAACACAGAGGCACTGAAGCATGCGTTACAGAGACAAGGATCTACCTGTTTGTATATTAAACGGACATCTTCCATTAACTGATTGCGGGTGTAATGGTACATGATGTCGTCCTCAAGAGTCTCATAGTTGTATCTCCAGTAAGCGCCGTAGTCTTCAAAACCTGCACACAGTAAGTGTTTATGTGAGAGATCAAGAAAAAAATACTGTTAAGTGCTTTTTAGCATTGATGGAAATCACACTTAATAAGTGTAATGTAAGATGTGACACTACTATGTTTCATGAGTGAAATGTTGCAAAAGCAAAATTAGACCTAGTGTTGGAGAAGTGGTCATGTATGATTGCTGAACACTATCAGCTCTTTTCTCACTATCGTCACCCTTCATTGAGTATCAGTTTATATCGCTACAGTTCCCTGCTAAAGTTACAGTCTGCATCAGGACACACCGCACTGAGCTTGTCTGTCATTCCTACATTCAAAAATGTTATTTTTTTCATTTTAGTTCGTCACCATTTAGCTTGGCAGCTTCATTCTTCAGATCCACGTAGTCTTCATAGAGCGGTCTCATCCTCTTTCCTACTTCTTTCCTCCAGCCCTCCCACACATGGAGACGTTCATCGTAGTTTCGACTATTGGCCATTATGTTGTCCAGTCCTGTAAACAAGTAAAGACACAGAGGGGGTGTCAGGGCAGACTCACACTGAAGTGAGAAAACAGATAAAAAAAAATGAAGCTAAAAAATCAAAAGTAAAGTTGGGTTTTCTGTTCATGCATCCATTCTGACACTGATCAACAGCAGGTGTGCACCTTGGGCAAGTAGGCAGTCCATTGCAGGGTTAATAAAGATGACCAACCATCCACACTCATATTTACACCTACGTCAAATTACAAATGCATCTAATAGGGACTTGAACTGGATCACAGGAAGAAAGTCAAGAACCCAGATAAAAGCTGTGCAGGCACACAGAAAGGCCCTCAGCTGGTCAAAACATTCAAACCCAGAGCCTTCTGACTGTGAGGCAACAGCAGTGAATTAGTTCAATGCTGTTTTATTATTTTATGATAAAGTATCACATTTTAAACCTAAAAACAGTGCTTTCTATTCTGCTGCAGGTACAATTAGTATCTACTTTTCATTTACTAATCACACACGTGGAGCTGCTGGGATCCATTGCAGAGAAAGCAGCTTTATTGTAACAAATACAAACTTTTGTCCCAAACAGATATATTTTCATCTTCTTAGTGAGCGTGATAATAATAAACTTTGTCTGACAGCAGCAGGAAATCCCCATCACTACAATAGGTCCTTATTAGTAGAGCTTACCTGGCTCCAAAGTCATACAGTTAAGCGGGTCGTCAAGCTTGCACACTGTGGCTGTGCTGTAGATTGTACTCATCTCACTCATGATTTTCTTCAGCTACAAGAAGATTTGAAAGAATACACAAGAATAAAATGTTTAACTCGATGTAGAAGACTAGTATATCTGTGCAGTTTGTACAAATAAAAAGGGCGCATGTGTTGACATTAAATTGAATATTAATGTCTTACATGTGCAGCTTTATCTGCAGACAAAGCACCAGAGCCTTTGTCTTGTAGGGAAATGAGCTGTAATTTGATTTCCAGGTTGTTGATCTGGTCGATGGGGTACTTCTGGGACTCTTCAGACATGCTGTTGTAAAACTTGCCCCAGATCGCTCCCTGTTCTGCCTGTGGAGAACGACTTCAGGGTTTGTAACTCAGTAACAAAATCACCACATTTTAAAGTAAATGTTTTCCAAGTGCTCACCTCTTTGTCTGCATTCTCCTGTGTGATATTGGTGTTGTAGGCCCATGATGCCAGCGAGTACTGGTACATAAGGTCACTCGCCTCCTTGTCAAACCCGTCCAGGAACTCCCTCGCCTGGCTCTCCACGTCTGACTGAGCAGAAACAGCACAGGACACGGCCAGGAGCGTTACAAGAATCCTGTGAAACATGCTGGCTGCTTCAGCTCCACGCAGACAAACTCTTACTGAGAAGGAAGGATTCTGTTATACAGCTTCATTAACCTTCTGTGCTGCCTTGGCCTTTGGACAGTGGAGCAATAATGGAGGGTGTATCTGAGTTTTCATTTACAGATACAATGTTTCAGAGAAGCAGTGAACATCAGTGGGCCGTCTTCACAAAAGGGGAAGTCTTAGTTTGGCTTTAATAATTATCAAGATCTTCTGAAAGCTGTACTGTTAGTTACATGTGGAGATAATGATCTCTGTTGATAGAGCCACTTCCTTAAAGCGGTTCTCAATATACTTTAGATGGAAGTATATTATTTATTATTATCTTATTATTTTATTACTCCTCCTATTTTGGCTTTTTTCTTGTGTCTTTAATAAGTTTATCGAGTTCATGTTGTTTATTTTACTTTTTTGTTGCTTTATATGCTCTTTTAATCTTAGAACCCCAAAAGCAATTATTAAACGAGTAAATACACATACAAACACACACACACACACACACACACACACACACACACACACACACACACTTTGCTGAGGTAATTTTACATGTAAAGGTGACCGTTTGAGAAGAAAAACAGAACACAGCAGCTTTAAATGAGACTGAAACCACTGTATCTGTTGGTGACGAATTTCCAAGCACTAGATAAAATTGCTAGTCATGTGCTGTTAGGCCCTAAATACTGATAAGTAATCAGCTGTAAGTACAAAGTGTATGCCATATTTATGTTTATTACTAGCACCAAAGATAATATTTATATAATCTTTGGTGTTAGTAATAAACATTGGTTTGTAGCAGAGAAAGCCAGAAAGTATTGTAATACTTTCTGGCTTTCTCAGCTACAAACCAATCAATAATTGACTAAGTAAAATAAAGGTAAAATAACAAGATAAAGTCTGAATTATTACTGCATCAATCTAAATTCGGTCCAAGACAGTCTCGGGTTTAGACTTGGGGACTCTGTTATTTACTTATGCTTTTAAAGTGGCAGTTTCCAAATATATGTTTGTACCTTAGCAGTAATTTGAAACACTGGTGCAACAGCGTCTTCTTATGGAAACTAGGGGCATTACAGTACTTTCTGCATTCTTTAGACGTTCTTTCCGTCTCACGATTAAACGCTATATCCTCATGAATAATAAAAATCTGAAGCCTTATTGATACTTCCTCCTGTCTACACGCTGAGGAAATCAATTCTGACAACAATTTAGACAAAAAAACCTTTTATTCTGTGTAAAAAGTACCGCCAGGGCCAATGTGAACTTCTCCCATTTCTTTCATTATTACATTTCAAACCTTATTTAGGACATGCAGTCTGTGGAAGTACAAAATGGGAATTTGGTAAAATAAAGCTAAAAAGCAACGCTGTGCCGAATTTAATGATTTGCAATTGATTTTGACAATGTGTATCGAATTCTGAAATTAAGAAATGTGATTTTTGACACACACACACAGGAAAAAAAACATAATTATGTTTGATGCCAGGAACTATTTATTTAATGACTGTGAAAAAATACTTGTGGAAACCTGTAAAGTTCTGTAACTGTATCTTGTGGAGCTGCAACACCATCATGTGGACAAACCTGCCTATAGACCTGCCAAAGTTCTTGAATATGTTTTTTGTATTAGTTCTCAAGAGTTTAGATATTTCCAGGAAAGCATTTCTCCATGATGATGCAAAAATTCAGAGCATAGACTGTACATAAGGTCTATGTTATATATACCGGATGCAGTAAAGCAACACTATTCCAGGTGATAATCAAATCATAAGAAAAACTTGTTATGGTCACATATCATCTGATCTGGTTATCAATTTTATAACAAAGTTAAGTGACTTCAGCTAAAAAAGTAGCAGACTGCAGATGTGTGAGAGTTTATCTCCCTGTTTTTATATTTCTCAAATGTCTAATTGGTTGAATTGATCTCAATGACAAATCCTGTTTCATTATAAATAATAATAAAGGATATAATGCATTACTGTATAGGGAACAATTGTAGCATGCTTGTCTTCTTGGCAGCTCGGAGAGAGGCCCATGACAGGTTCCTGTTAATCTGCACTGCCTCAAATTTGCTGCAACAGCAAGTTTACTGCACACGTCTATATACAGACTGAGCCTAGAGGCTATAGGCTAATCACTGTGAACGAAACAGACAACGGGCAGGCTTAGCAACCTGGAAACAGAAATTCAGCAAAAAAAGAAAAAGGAATAAGGTTGACTGGATATATTTTAGCTATCGCACAGGATCTGCTACAGTTAAACTTTTTGGAGGGGTGTACAGGGTTAACAGTTTGGTCATTTTGGAGCCTCAGTGCATCATGGGAAGATACTGTGCAGTGAAGTGTGCATTGCAACACAGTCCAATAATTTAATTTTGTAGTTTAGGATTTCATATTCATTAGCTACTATGTCTATGTTATCTATAATTGTAATTTTGAACCTTTGCGTGCATTTTTGGGTGGTGGTGGTGGTGGTTACATAGACATAGGAAAACACCAGGTACTTTTTTCAGTGGGAAATACAGTTTGATACTAAGTAAACAAAACTTAGGGCACAAGCCAGCAGTCTACAAAGAGGCACCCAGACCTCTCTAGGTGCACCCACCTCCTTCGGCTATTGTTGGGGAACACAAAGCTGGTCCCACACTAGCTGTGAGGTATAACCTCTACACCAACGTCCTCTTGTGATAGGACATCCCAAAACACCTCAATTGAGAGGTGTAAGCACCATGCTGGCTCCTTTCAGTGTGTAGGAGTAGCAGCTCCTATTTCCTCCTCACAAACAGGAAGCTCATTTCCACAGATTGCATCCACAATCTTATTCTTTCTGCCAACATCTAACACTAGTGGCCACAGGCAAACATGGCAGAGCCATTGCCTTAGAACTGGTGCTAATTCTCCTCCCAGCCCTTTCACTCTCAGCTGCTAACTGCCCCAGTGCCAGCTGGAAGTCACTGCCTGATGGCGTCAAGAGACAATTAAACTCCAGCTATATTTAGGGTTTCGAGAGTTGTGTAGAAAGTTGTGTTAAAAATCAAACACAGCTAAAAGGTTACTTTCTGCAGTATTTAAACATGAAGCTTATGAGTAAGTTCAAATATGTGCTCTCTGTCATTCTTGCTTTCAGACTCTCATTGGTGGAAGAGAAGCTCCATCCAAGCTTCATCTTCACCACCAACTCTACTACCTCCAGTGTCATATCCTAAATCCTGTCACCACTGGGATGCTGTTCTGCCATGATGGTTCATCAGAGTCTAATCGCCAAATACATTAATTTCTCTATCTCAATAAATCGTGTTCAATTCTTCGAAGTGATCGTTCCTTATGCTATTGGCCCGTTTAAAGACATTATATGCAACAACAACCAAAAAAAAATAAAAAAAATGAGGAAGGTTAAATGAAACTGTTTGCTCAGTACAGTTTAGATACTTAGTTATTTAAGTTCGTTAGACATTCTAATAAAATTAGAAATATCTTTTTTTTTATGAATAATTAGATCCAGTTGGCGTTTTTTCAGTACTGGAAATTGTATTAACTAAAATGAATTTGGATGTCTGCCTCTTTGAAATTATTTCAACTCGTGTCCCCAGCTCCGAACATCCACTGGTCCAGAAGTCTGCTGTAAAAGGTTTGATCCCCCCCCCCCCCCCCTCCCCCCGGCCCAGGGTGCACA
>VUQR01023710.1:23525-50894 GCA_015108515.1 Hemichromis elongatus | reverse complement strand
TAAAATTTGCGCCCCCCCCCCCCCACACACACACACACACACACACACACACACACACACACACTTCCAGTCAAGACATAAAACACAAGTTGTTGTTGTTGTTTTTTTAAGTTTTGAAAAGTCCTAGTGCTTGTGCTTTCAACTAGAAATTCTCTCTTGTGAAATGCTTTTTTACCCTTTCTGGCCCCTTAATGGTCTTTAAATATGATAGCCTGAGATGTAAACGTCAACTTTTTATAAGCTGCAATTTTAGACGTCCAAGAGAAAAAACAAACAAACAAGCAATGCAGCATAAACTATAATAACAAAATAACTTGAGCTCCTCTTCTCCATTTGAATTGTTTTTTTTCTGAGAATTCCGGTGCAATGTGGTCAACTTTGACAAAACAGGTGTATGATGCCATGTCTTTTTCTATTTTTTTCTTTAGCTGTCCCTCATTCAGTGTTACATGCCTACAGATCTAGGCATGTAAAATGTTCAAGTTTTCATACCAGATTATATACACTATTAAACCTTTTCTCCTTTATCATCTTTAGATATTTAATTTCCCACAAGACTATTGTTTTGAACTTACCAGTCACTGGCATCATTTGTGATCATATTCTTATCATGCAGAGGCTTTTGTATGAATAAGTATATCAAAAGAATTAGATCCATTGTTTGCTTACACTTGAAAAATCCTCCTGGTTCAGAACTGGGAGGAGACACAAGTCCACCCTCTGGGTGCCACAAGCTAGTGTACTCTTAGTGCTGGTACCAAGCCTGGATAAATGGTAGGGTTGGATCAGTAAGGGCAAAACATGCACCAAATTAAACATGCAGATTCATCTGCTGTGGTTAACCCTTGGGAAATAAGGGAGCCGCTGAAAGCACCTTCTAATATGCATATTGAAAGAACAGACCTTCGCTTTTTACAGTGTCTTATAATGCAAAAACAGTCCTGGAATATCTTTTCTCAGTGGTGGGGATAGAGTTAATGTGGCACATTTGGAAGAGAACTGACAAAATGGTCTTTGACTTCAGATTGGTTGCAGAGAGGGTCGGACTTCTCTTTGGGCAATGCTCATTGAACGAGCACTGAACATTTTGTTATTTTTATTCAGCTATCAAAAAGTCTATTATCTTCCTTTGTGCTGATAAACAAAAACAAATAACCATGAGGATGTAAAGGTTGCTGTTTAAGCACAGACAGAGATTCAGTGTCACTGACAACAGTTTCCCCACCTGATGGTGGAGTGTATCAAGATTCCAGGCAGTCAATATGGTGCTAACTTGGATTGATCCTGAACATAGCAGTGGGCAGTCTTCAGATGGCGTTCAGACCACCTGTGTTGTGTGGAAAATTGATCAAAACATAATTGAACAGTCTGTACTTGTTGTCATCTGTTAGCACTAGTACGTTGTGTTAATTTGCAATTGTACAACTTTCTTTTTTTTGATAATGCTTAACGAAAAGCAGGTGACCTACAGCTCAGTGCTGCTTTTCCGTACTGACAGAGGACGGAAACTCCCACTGCTCTCATAATGCACTCCTCATACTCCTTCTCTGTACATATGGACTGAGGGATAAGCCAATCATGCGGTGGAATCTCATGGCAAATGTATTAATATCATAGAGGAGGAGACCAGCGGAGATGTGACAACCAAAGACCACAGATTGTTGTGAAATTTGAGGACTTGTAGCAATAAGAGGACAAGCAATAGCTGGTGATGGGAAATGGGTACTTATCACATTCAATTATACTCAACTTTGAGGTGAGCAAAACTAGGCGGGAGGACTTCTTTTGACTGACATGTGACAGGCTGTGAAATATACCAGAGGGTTACATAAGCACCCAAGCCTGGAATATCCAGTAGCAACTAGATGTCAGCAACAAAGGGATATCACTTTATGTGGGGACACGGCTTAAGGCTGAGGGATATTTTTACTGTTGACCATCAGGATGTCAGATTGGAGTAACGACTGCCTGTACTTTCCTGGGACTCAGGGTGCCAGATTTAAGTATCTCACTGGCAGCCCAAGGCTCAGTGGTACTCAGTGATACTCAGATACAAACAAATAAATACACGCACAGACCTCTTTGTGACTGCTTTGGTCAGTAGCAAATTGCTGTAGTCACCTGTAGTTTGCATGGAAGACACCACCTTATCTGCAATCACTTGGCACCTAATCACCAAGTGTGAGGGGAAACTAAGAAAAGTCCAACACGAACCAGAGATGGCATGCATGATGGTTGCAGCGCTAACACACAACTTTTACTTTGAAGGCAAACTCTCTATTTCTGGGTTGTGTCACATTTTTTTCAACCTTCATTAACATTTGGCTGGTAGTTACTAAGGCCCTGCCCACACGTAGCCGGGGATCTCCAAAAACGAAGATATTTTTCTACGGTTCAGCCTGTCATCCACACGGAAACGCAGTTTTGCGGCACGAAAACGGATCTTTTTAAATATTCCGGCCAAAGTGAAGATCTGCGTTTTCTCCGTCTTCAGCGTTTGCGTGTGGACAGACCTAACCGAAGTTTTAGGATCCGCGACGTCACTTTCTGCGACACAAATGCTGACGTCAGGTTTGGGACCTGTGTTTGCACCACAGCATGGATGCCCTCAGAGCTGCGCTCACGTTATCAATTGTCCAAGCGCGTTTAGCTTGTTTATTTTTACATGTTTCATGTTTTGTTGAACGTAAGCAGAAAGGCAAAAAGTTAACCTGACTGGATAGGTTACGGGGAACTACTGCCGCCTACAGGTCTGGCATGTCAATGAATGTGCTTAACAATGCCCTTATGCGGTTATGTGTGGACGGAGTTTTTTTTAAAAACGATGTGGTGTGGACGCAAGTTTCAGGGGCGGATATTCGTTTTTGAAAAACCAAGCTATGTGTGGACCAGGCCTAAATGTTTGCCGACTAGTTGGTGTCTTCAATAGGAAATTACAGGTGACTACAGCTACAAAGGACAAGGCAGTTTATGGTGCAGCATCCTCTTTGCAATTGATTTCACCTAGTGACAGCCAGCAGCCTCCAGGAATCCTGTTTTGCCCCCATGATCAGTGATTGTATCCGATCTAATATGCCAGACAGCTTTTTAATAATGTGCACATGATGTCACTTGTGAAAACTCTATACAGCACATATACATTTTGATCCTTTTACATTTGTCACACTTTTTTTTAACACAGGGAGAAGGGTCTTTACTAGCATGATCATTAAGCAACTATATTCTGTCATCATAAGTCAAGCCTTATGATGACAGAATATAGCCAACCTTAGCTTACCACTTAGCATTAGCATAGTAATTATACAGCTAGAGTCATCAAAATACCACAAATGTAGTAGTCAGCACGAGTAGCTAAAGAAGTATTTCCCCTCTTAGTCCAAAAAACACTAGCACATTGTTTGTATATTGACATTTACAAATCAGTTATCATCCCTTGGTAACCCCCACCCCCCAAGCAAAACACACTTCCATATCAAACTATGCCTTTCTTCTTCAATTGTCGACTTTGAAGTAGTTGTCTTTTACTTTCTCTGGTACTTGTGGGCTTTGGTCTTTTTCTTCTTCAGCATGTAAGGATAGATAAGAACACTTGTAGCCTCTTTTAGTACTGGAAGAATTGCTGCCTTGATACATACGCTGCCTGATACCAGAAAAATACAGTTACTGTTGCATTTTTGTATTTAACGGTACAGTAAGTTTTGGCTATGGTGATATCCCTATATACAGCATGTTGATTATTTACGTCAGTGATCAACTTGTTCAACATTTTGATGCCAGTTGGTGTTAGCAACCAACAACGCTGTGTTGATATTTCCCTAGCTAATGGCCATGCTGGTACCTGTAAATAAACAAGATGTGATTGGCTGATGCCTGCAATGGTGCTTCAACAGTTACATTTCCCTCAATTTTCAACACGTTCAACAAAAGCAAACCGTACTTAAGGTATATTTTCTATGACTCATCAAAGCTTCCCCAATTAATTTTTCACATAAAATGATGTGCGTGTGAAATGTGATTGCTCACAGCTTCCACAGCCAGAGCAGCTTCTTGAGCTCTTGTATGTAATTTTCCAGATATTGCTGTTAAATAATTCTGCATGGTACAACAGTCTTACTCTCATTAGCCCCATTTACTTTACAGCAGAAGAAGCAAAAGGCACTGAAACTCTTTAATACTGTCAATGTGAATCACCTGAACTGCACAAAACATCAGACTTCTTCAGTTATTAAGAAATAATCATATAACTGGTCCTGAAAGTGATATTAAGAAAATTCACACAAGATCCAAAGAATTTTAAAAAGCCAATAAAATTAGAGAATGGGAAAAAAGCTCTATACAATATTTTCAGTTAACGGACTATTTCATACAAATTGTTTAAAAAAAGAAATAATAATTTGCAAATGTGATATTTATATATTTGATACAAGTACAAGCATTTGGAGTAAACAATGAAATAATGTGTGAATGCTGGCAGACCACACTTATAGATTATATGCATTAATTAAATAATGTCTCAATTACAGTTCAGTACGGTTCAACTATGTAAGGCTCACATACTCTGACAGGTTTGGATTTAGGATCTTCTGTTAAGTAGTAATCTACAGCATTCACTCTCCACTGAACACACACACACACACACACACACTGACACACAAGGTGGAAGGGATTTTAATGTGAACATATTGGACTGTGGGGACTGTGGCAAATATATTGTACTGCTCTGGCAACACTAGTTTCTTTGTGGTATGCCATTAAAGCAAATTTGACTTTGAATTTCAGAGCGTATGGCCTGTGGCAGCGGGAGGCTGCTCTATCTCTCGCTAGTCTGCATAGTAACAGAGGACAGAGAGGGAGGCCTGCTTTAACCTTTCAGCTGAGTCAGTCCCTTTCTCTCTAATGCGTGTCGTACATTTTAACTCGCTAGTCGTTCTAACAACTAAAACTAGGATCACTTCTGAAACAAACAGCATTGTTGCTTTGTTTGAGATAAATTGAGGAGAGCGACTGACAGAGAGAGAGAGACTGAGAGCCTGACAGTACATGGTAATTCTCAGTGGCCTGGATGTGTATTTATTATTAACCAACTCACAAACAAACTAGCAGAAGGGACTTTTATCTATGGAGAAAAACATAACCACTCTAGAAAAGGTACTTCTGAGTAGCCTTGGAAAAGTTCTCTGCAGGGCCCAACATTGGTTGGTTAAACATGGATAAAGTGCCATTTTTAAAAATAAGCAATCTATCAGAAGCTAGATGATAAACACTGCCATGAGCGACTGAAAACTTGTCTCCATTCTCTTCTTTGTTGATGTTGCTGTGGTCTAACCGATCCATGGTTACAATCATCCACTGTTTTGAGATGCATCATGGTTGAAACCTTTCTCAAAGCTGTTGTCCCCCACAAGTCCAGTGGAACCCACATCAACCGATTATGGTGCCATGAATTATTACAGTGGAAAGTCACCTACTTACAGATATTTACCAACTTCATAGGGTGCTACTGGTCTACAGGCTTAATCTGTGCAGTGTGTGATTCTCTGAGCAGTGCAGGTATTTGATTTCAAATACACACGGTAGATCAGAATACACTACGTCTAGGCACCGTTTGTCTGTCTCACACCTCACCAAACAACCCAAGCCGGATGCATCGATTCAGATGTTCCCAGTTAAGTATGTGTGATGATTTGTGTGCAAAGCTTTTAGTGCCTGCCTCCTTGCCTTGCTCATTTTTTTTTTCTGTCCTCCATCTTTGCATGTCGGTGTCCATTCTCATCCTCCTTCTTCTCCTTTGCTTTCTCCTCTCCATCTATACCTCTTTCCTCACTGCCCTACTTTCACCATCATCGGCAGCATAGAGAGTCTTCTGCCTCTTGACAGCATATTTAATGTTTAATGCACTTTGATTTCCACGCAGACGCTTACAAGCCGGAGAGGAGAGGAGAGAGTCTGATAGTTAAAAGGAGAGATGAGGAGAAATCACAGAAAATGATGACAAAATCCTCAATAGTATCAATAAATATGGCAACACAAATGGGAGACATGAATGGTGAAAACCTCTTAAAGTCACACTTTTATTATAGAAGTATGCTTGTGTATGCTTGACAGTGCCGCCGTGTTTAGGAGTGTAATGTTTCACTCACAACCTGGTGGTTAAGTCAGAGAACCTGCAGATACACAGTCAGAAGCTGGTACATTGTGAGACAAGGATACTGAAGATGCTGTCCGGATGCTTGAATGGAAATTGTTTTCCTGTTCCTTGGTTTGCATCTATACTGCAAGATCCACTACAAATGTGCTTTAGCGTGTTGGCCTTCTACCCCAATCAGCCCTTCTAAGGTCCAAATATTGTACTCTGTGATGAAATGCATATTTTTTATGTTTTAACAAAGATTCATACAAAATTCAAGTCCTTAGGAGCAGAGTTTATTTATGGGCCAAGTGTGGTGTAGCATTAACTATTTAAACTAAGATTGCGACATGTACACATTTAAAAATGTTGTTTTCACACTCAAACTAATTACTACCAATATGCATTCAAAAGAGGTTATTCTGGGAAAGCATCCAATCAGTGCAGCAGAAAGACAATGATCGGTGTGTGCATTGGGTAAGCAGCTTCAGCTGAAACAAACAGGCCTTCATCTGTAATGTTTAAGAGTTGCATTTGAGCGTGCATATGAAAGTAGTTCATCCCCCCACGAGCACAGCAATGAGAATCACTGTGCTCGTTTAATATGAATTAATGACGCAAACCTAAAGAAAGCTCATTTTTTTCACACAGGGACACGTTCATAGACATTTCAATCATTAGTGCGAGGACAGCAGGTAGAAACAAAAAAGGTCTTAATTGAGAAAAAGGCTTCAGAGAGGGAGGACTTTATAAAATTACTAATGCTGTAAGATAAAGACCTTACAGCACCTTACAGAAAACTTCAACAGTTATGTGACCTATGAGCAAGTGTTTTGGCCTCAGTGGGAAAGAAAAATTCAGTTTTAACAGGACAAAACCTCCGGCTGGCCATCAGCCACGACCGGTTAGGAGTGAGGGGAGGAAGACAGGATACACACACGCTGTGGAAGACAGCCAGAGATTAATATTAACTAATGATTAAATACAAAGCAGTGTATAAATACATAATGCATGAGAAAAAAAAAGGTGAGTGAGGTAAGAAAGAACTAACAGAGTCAGAGATACACACACGCTACAACAAGTAAACCAAAGCATATGGTCAGCATATGTCCACTTATGTTGCCACAGAAACATGTGGACACGACATGTGGGGAAAGCACGAGAAAGGGATGTAACGCCATGCTGTGTTGGTATTACTATCTGCACAAGACAACAGAGCACCCGGCTGTCCTCGACTTACACACAGACACACACCACACACACAATGTATTTTATTCAACTCCTCAGAGTCTCTTATGTCATGGAGAGTAAAATCACCACTGCACATTTTCTGTTCTCGTGGCCCAATTACCTCTATGCTAATTTTGGCTGGAGTGATTCCGCTGCCTCGCGCACATTAGCACACAAACACACACAGGCATCTGACACAGTTTTGGATCAGCCTTCCTATACTAGCTGGTAAACATGCACATACAGCTGCATACAAAAATAAGCACAATTAAACATGAAAATACATGCACACACTCTCTCTCTCACTATCACGCACACACACTGGCATAACATACATGCCCGACCTGCTGAACTCTGAAAGCCTCATCTTTCTCCCCCCATGTTATCATTTAGAATTCTGCTTTAAGTGGCCGTGGCTCTGTCGCCATCGCAGCCGGCGATAAAACATGCATGTAGGACTTCTAGGTCTATACAACCCAGGAGTCAGCCAAGTGGATTCCTGGCATACGGGCTTAATGAAAGTGATTCTTGACGTGTGCACTCTCTCTAACATGTTCATGTTATTACACTTGAGTGGTTATGCCAAAAATGAACAAAGTTACCACAAACTAGTAATTTAGCAATCATAAATTGGTCATAGTTGTGAATGTGAACATGAATAGTTGTTTGTCTTCATTTGTTATCCTTGCAACAAACTGGCAACCTGTCTAGGATATACCGCACCTTTCACTGGGATAAGTTAGGGATGGATGGATGGATGGACTTATTCACAGATATTGCACAGAGAGATTGAACTGTAGGGTAGATAGTAAATATGTGACCCAAGCTAAAATATTATATTTGGCAGAAAAAAGAATCATTTTTCCCAAGTGAGCAGACACCATACTGACATGATGCTATTAGGTATCAGTCACCATAAATCGTATTAATCTTCCAGCATTATTTAAATCAGATCAGCTAAACAATTTTCCTTTAACAAATGATAACTGAAACCTGAAAGGACTGTTTTCTTTTCTTTGTTTTTTTTTTTAATGTTAAAGCGTTTAATTTACCCAAATAATAAAACTGCATTCTCGTTTATTCTTTTAGCACTATGCGCTAACCGTGCTGGCATGCCCACCATTGTTTCCATTGCTTTGCTTTATGTGTGTGAATTCATTATGCGGCCGCATTTGTCCAGCAAAGACCTGCCATAGCAAAAGCTGCCACTGTGGCTGTTTTAATTGTGTTCTATCTAAATGTCTATTCACGACAGAGGCGATCAGCATGGCAGCGTCATGCTCTGCAAGGTGGAGTCACAAAAGTTTACAGTAGTTTGATATGAAAATGGATTACTTATCAGTACTAAGTGCTAATTTAGTAATATAGTAATGAAAGCATCATTAATGGATGAGCGCTACAGCTGATGTGCCATGATGTTAAACGCGCTCATAAAACAAACTTTCAGCCCCTCCCTATCACTACGGCAGTGATTGCCTTTTGCAGATAAGTAAAATTTCCACATGGATGGCTGTTGCGAATTTAAGACTGCCCTTTAAGAAATTCTGCTAAACTGAACCTCTTTGCTTGATTATTTTGTCATAAAGTACAGTGATGGCAAATGTTGTTGTAGATACAGCCCATATTTAACAGACACCAATCGTGGCAATTTTGTGTCATTGCAGCTCAGTCAAGAAAAATTCAATACTACGTGAGTGTGCCTGTGTGTATCCAGTAGCTCTGCCCATGCATAACTGTCTCCCTGATGTGTGTATGTGTGTCAGCCTCCTGTGACATGCTAAACTGAACTGTCCTGACCTGCTGTCATCTCTGTCCAGAGACCCCATCATCATCACCATTCACCCAAAATCTTTAAAAGATGGCCAGAGACCAAAAAAAACCCCCAAACAAACAAAAAAAACAAAGTCAGCATTCACTCTCTGCTGCGTGTGTGTGTGTGAGAGAGAAAGTGAGTGAGTGAGCACACCGAGTGGACATCTCTGTAGCGTTTCCAGCTGATAACAGCATCAGTGAAAACACCTTTTTCTTTGTTTTTCTTCATTTTTTTAAACTCTTGTGTTGTACAAAGAAAACCAAGAAAAATCTTAATTTAAAAAAATATTTAAACTATTTACAATGCTCTCTTTGAACATTTATTAAGTAAAAAAATAATTAGGAGCAACAGATAAGTCAGAGACATTTTCAGAAGGATACAGATTTATAAAGTGTTAAATTAACAATTTGAGTATTTTTTTGCTACAGAAGGCAGGAAGAATTTACAGCCAAATATATTATTTTCTTATAAACACTGCCAATAGACCTGTGATAATCAGTGATTTTTTTTTAAATTAATTTACTTATTTTCCGGGGTCCTTGTACTTTTACCACTGCAAACATAATTTCTTGACTTTTGACACATTTCAGTAGGCGCTTATTGACTTCTTACCATCATAACGGTAATATGTAAAATGACATTGAAATAAATTGTGAGAAAATGAATCAGCGACAATGTGAAAAGGCAAGCAGTGTCTGTTTAAAACGTGTCAAATTTGGTCTCGTTTTTCGTTTTACAACACAGAAAATCCTGTTTTTGATTTTGTTAGTTTTTAATGGAACATGGAAAGTATTTCCAGTGATGGAACATTAACAACATAATGTTTAATATTTTAGCTGCTTTTAGTGATTGTTTGATTGTAATGGCTTTGTTACAATAGAGGAAAACCAGCTGGTCGCCCCGAAGTTAAGCATGCAGTACCTTTTACCTCTAAGCAACCACTTTCAGTTGCAAGGCAACAGCCCCGATCGCCTGGCAGGAAGACTGATTGACTGACTCTCTGGTGTAGGTTTGCAAATGATCGCCATTTGATTTATAAATTCAGACAGGCTGTCAATGTAGTAATCAATCTAAGTGAGTCTGCACCAGTGAGTGAAACTCCTCTGCAATACATCTCGTTGCAATAGAGCAGACTCATCTGGATGCCAACTGGTTGCATTCTGGTTTTATTCCTGCTTAAAATAAAGGTTGCTGTAACGCTCGCCATTTTAATGTTATGCAGCATCTTTTTAACTTTTTGTGGAGAAATTTCTGTTTCAGATGTGTGATGTTCTGGCTAAGTTTATAGCACATTATTGATTTTCCCTGGTGTCACTGTTACATTAAAGATTTCTCTGCGTGCTGTTGCAGATCATTTGTACAATTAACATCAGTAAAGGTGTTTGAATTTTAAAATCTTTTTAGTGTTTTAGAGGTAGAGTCAGTTATTGCAGTGCTTTTGAAACTCTTTCATTGTCTGTGCCACTCGTTTCTATAACGAGGCTGTTACAAACAGGTGTGGTATTGGGTTGGGGTGTTGCTGGAGGAACTGCCATGTTACAGCACAGAAATAAAAGATAGCTGGTGAAGAGAATATGAGAGTATGTGGGGGAAAAAATGTTTTAATAATGAATGCGTAGAGTTGAGAGTTGTTAATTTACCCAAAATGCTCTTATGATGAGAACTGCTAAACTGAGCTTGTTTTACGTATGCTGCTACTTGCACCTACAAGTTTTGGAGAGTCCCCAAAAAACAGTTGGTTGTTTCTTCCTTGGCTCAGCTACTACTATACAGCTGCAATGATCAGAGCTGTCAGTTGTTGTACTCTGGTATTATCAGATGACAAAAATAGGATGGGAAACCAATTATATCAATAATGTTATGACCATGTGTTTTACTCGTGCTCAGAATATGGACAACAGAGATTATGAGTATCAACTGGGGATTTAGGGGCAAAGCATGGCAGATGATTTTCAAAGGAAAAACTTCTGGAGAGACTTAGTTGAATATCAGAATAAAAATAGAAACAGATGGAGTCAGAAAAAGCTTAGTAGAGGTTGCCTGGTGCCTGTTTTAAGGACTGATCTGCTCTTAAGGAGCTCCCTAGAAACAGATTGTCTCTGTAAGAACCTTAGCACACCGTAAAGACGAACCAGCCTAATTGGACTATAAGCAACCCCTGCCTTGAAGTCACATGCTCAGCCTCCTGTGTGCGTGCTCGTGTATATGTGTGTGTGATCTGGAGCAAGCATTTAGCACGCCAGGTAACATCACTGAAATATGTAATTGTGCATTGCAGAGAAAAATTTAAAAAGCTTCTAGAAACAAATCTGTGTTCTGTGAAAGTACTTGCTATTGGTCAAATTCCACAGCCAATGCGCTGCAATAGGGTAAGTTAAATTAATCCAATTTCACAGCGGGCTGGTGAGAGGTGAGGACAGCCCAGCCATAGCTGCACTAATTAGCCATATATCTGTCACTATCAATTGTATCAGAGAGCATACCAAAGCCTACCATTTTGCAAACACATGCATATCTGTATGCAAAAATGTGCACTCCCTCACAAGTGATGTTTGTATTCCTTCACAGATGAGTTCTCCAATTCTTTTTTTAGCAAAAAAGAATTGATAATACATTTAAGAGTGAAAGAAAAAGTCAACCTATGAGCATAAGAAGTTTGTGTAGGTTTTGCATGCACGTTGTGTGTTCTGTGGCTTGCTCAATGAGTGTGCTAATGTACCTCTGGATGACAGGCCAGAGATGCGTTAGCTCAACGCTGCAGGCAAGCACAGCTGTTACAAGGGAGAGGAGAGCAGAGGAGACGAGAGGAGAGGCGATATGGGAGAAGGAAGACGGACTGCTGCTGAGCACAGAGTAACGTAAAAAGATAAAGAGCCTACACACCTAATACCTGCTCTGTGACGTCCCACACTTTTTTTTTTTTTTATCATCTTTTGTAGAATACTTAACAAAAAGCACAGCTAAAGGAAAGATATCAAATCAGGTTATATATTTGGTGCGGTTACATAAAAAGTTGAACACTGACCAAAATTGTTAGTTTTCCCAAGTTAAACTCTAATCTTTGAAGTAACAGTGATAGTATATCCAAAAACTGTCACCCAATCTTGTATTATTCTGAGAGGAGATGTTAAGTCACCAAAGCCAATGGGATCCATCTTTAGGGAAGCATGAATGCTTTGTATCAAATTTCACAACGATCGATCTGGCAGTTGTTGAGCTATTTCAGTCTGGGCCAAGTGTTGGACCACCTAGAAGCACCGTGACAGGGAGAAATATACAATAGGAAGGAAAATTGAGCTGTTTATGCTTTTTTCAGTAATAATACTCCAGATACAATATGTGAAAAATAATTACAGTATGCTGAAAGAATCTGCTCCCTTTGTATGATCTAGTAATTATCACCACACAGTCAAATAATTACAGTGGCAAGAAATTACAATTAACCAATTCTTTGACTTACAGGGGACTCCTCACGACTAGTGTGCGTGCGTATGTGTGTGCGTGTGTGTGAGTGAGTGAGTGAGAGAGGCAGAGAGAGTGGTTGAGCCTTATCCAGCAGATTACTCCAGTGAGGCCAAGTCCCTACAGATGAATTGTGATAGCAGATTAATAGCCTGTTAACATGTTAAAGCCACATTTCCTATTATTTTCCTTTGTATCAGCACCTAATCAGTTATGCTACAGTCATACTGTGTAACACAGATGTTGGAGACTTTGGCATAATTACAATTATTCTGACCAATATATAGAATTTTTTAAATTTTATTTATGATGTATTTGTTTTTATTTTTGTGTGTGTATGATTACATGAAATTAGCACAAAAAGCTCTGTTTTAGGGGATTGAATTGTCTGAAATGAACATAAAATATATGAAAACCAAAAGAACTATGCAATGATTTTTTAGAAAATTTTCTTATTTTTGGAAACTGGAGTAATCTGACAAATTAAAAAGTAAATAAATTAAGTATTAATTTGCTACATCCGATAATTTTAGGTAATTTATACACACATATATACAGCCCATACATATGCTAGCATGACTATAGTACCATTTGTTTCAGTTAACACTGAAACACACTAGTGACCCATCTATAAGACTCAAGGGGTCACTGAATGGTTTTAAGAGAATGATGGCCTAGCTTCACACAGCATACGCTAAAAGTGGTACGATGTTTTGATGCCGCCATAATAGAGCTTTGCTATCAGTCAAATTTGCGTACATTATCATATGTCTGGAAAAAATATGCACGCAAAGTGTTCACGGCCAGTCAGACCTCCCATTTAATCAGAGGTGGGAAGTAACAAAGTACAAATACTTTTTTGGCACGACAACGGAATGACTGCGGGTGTCCAAAAGTTGCAATTGAAGTATTTCTAGCTAGCCATAAAGCATAAAGGGAGAAATAGTTTCTAAGTGTCAGGTCATTTCAAATCCAATCAGCTCAATAAACACACAAACTGTTTGTCTGCAGTTTATCGCACAATGTGTTGCTAGCTAAAGGTCCAGCTGCCGCATTTCACAGGGAGAGAAAAGAAAGAGAGATAAGTTCTCTCAGAGATGGAGAAAGATAAGAAAGAGAACAGGAGAGGAAGAAGGGAGGTTGGATTTAAAGGTAAGAACTGCTCAGTGGTGTTTGATAAACTGGAAATTTAAAGCTTACATGTAAGTCCTCATGTTTTGAAATCAGATATTGGGTCCGTACATGTGGCATTACATTTTTTTCATAATGTAAAATATGCTGAAAACCAAACTGAAGCAAACTAACTGTGTTATCGTGTGACTGGTGCACAGTGGCTGTGGTTTCAGGGTCAGAGTTAGGTTACATCAAACGTAGCAGAGATTCATATGAATTTAAACTGATAATGCTGAGATTCATTCAATTCCGCCTTTATACCAACTTTACACCATCTAACAAATCAGACAGCATAAACAGTGTACTGTCAGTATAGAGGATGGAAATCAGTCAGGACAACCCATGAAACACCTGCTGACATTCAGGTGTGTAAATCCACAAAGAGCAGAAGGTCAGCTGATCACAGCCTGTACACTAAGAAAATCTACCTGAGCTCTCGATAGAAGCTATTGTGAGTTGTGATTCTTTTCCCCACACTGAGCCACTACAAGTGATTTTTAGGGTTGCCCACCTGCTGAATCCCACTTTAACCATTGATTCAATTTCCTGTTTAGAGGCAAAGTCACCCTCTACAATTTAGGCAGCAGAAAATATAGCTATTTTTCTCTGCTTATGTTCAATTTAATGGTTCAAGTTGAGTACCTTTATTAGAATTAAAATTAAGACTAAAATAAAGTTTGTGTTTCGATCTACTAATATTATTTTATTATTACATTAATATAGCACAATGTGCAGTTAGCTTTGCAGAAAAATAGGTGGTACAAATGTTCTTAGTTATTTTTAATTTCTTACTTTAATTACATTTCAGAGCTGGTACTTTTTTACTTTTACTTAAGTAAAGAAGTTGAATCAGTACTTTACTGGAGTATTTATCTGTATAGTATCTGTACTTGAGCTTAAGTACAGAATGTCTGTACTTTTGCCACCTCTGCATTTAATCTGTGCGTGTTAAAGTGAAGCAGAGCCATATGGTTTGCAGTGGATCACAATCACAGTGATCCCGAGGATGACACTGACCCAGCTGAACCTTTGTAGAGATCATTTACACAATCATTGTTTATCATTGCCACATGGTCACTGATGAACAGCTCTGACGTCACACTGCTTGTTACCACAAGCAGGAAACATGTCATGCATGCAGCTGAGGCTTTGTCAGATTTCACCAGCGAGAAAACATGAAACTAGTCTAGGCAAGTATAGTACTTTTGCCTTATTTACCAGTTTTACAAGTTAGTCTCTTTTTCTTTCTGCTGTATAGACTCTACTCTTTTTTTTTAAAAAAAGACCAGATTCTTTCTTCTCAGTCACAAGCATGCAGATAAAACATTAAATGCAAATACACTTTAAATTAACACATCCACATACGGAGAAATGCTTGTGTAAACGGAAAGCACACAGACACACACACACAAATCCATGACCAACACTTGGATGTCCCACAGAAACTGTCCCTCCTTTCATCATCAGGATAAAAAGGGAGATAATGCATTATACATTTTCTCCTCTTTTAAACAGCTCATTACGGTACTCATTTAGAGCCTTTGCCTAAAAACAGGCTCTTGCTAACGAGACAAGGTTTGCTACGTAAACCCGTCATTTTTATTCAAGTGTCTCCAACTTACTGCAATGACCAAATTGTTTACTGTGGGTTATTTTTAAGTTTTTTTTTTTACTACACCATGCTTTTCTAATTTCATTTTTGTATTTTTTACCACTCACAAAAGTGAGGACATTATTTTTTTAGCACATTACAGCTGAGTCTATGGACTTGTTTCTTGTTCCTTGAAATCCACTGGTGAGGTGAATCTAGGTGAATGTTAATAACTCGCAGTAAATCCGTCGACATCATGTGTAGATAAAGTGAAGACGTTGAATGAGGGATGAATTTTTTTTTTTAAGATTATGGTAATGTAGATTATGCAAAAGCACAGCCGCTTGGTATCATGAATAAATTATTTAATTTTTTGTAACAATCTTGTGCTTTAAATTTTAATGTTTTATAAACACTTCATGCTTTTATAAGAGAACTGCAATCTGGACCGGGTTCTTAAAGTTGTTTAATTTCTTTCATCTCTAAATTCAGCTAAAATGAAACCCTGGAGTGCAAACTTGAGGTTCTATAGATAAATGGAAGTGATTTATCTTTGATTGTGATTTATTTCTTTAGTACTAAAAGTATTTTAGATGTTTGTTTTTTTCAAGTTCATTCATCTGTGAAGATTTTCTGAGAATGTCTTTCTCAGTGTTTCTGTAAAAAAGCATTCGTCTGTTAGCATTAGACATGCCAGCTAATCCGAACCATAAGGTTAACATTTTACTGATGCCTCGATTGTAGTGAACATAGTTATTAGTTAGTTTTCTGTGTGTTAATCACTCAGTGTGGTCTGTTGATAGCTGTGACTAGGTTAACACAATTAATGCTGCTGAATTGTAACAACAAATAGATTTCAAGGAATTCACTCTTATACATTACATTATGCACTTGATGATGAAATGCTGTTAATTTAAACTGCACAGAAGCAGGTTATTACTGAATATGACTGAGCATTTTTCCTAACAAAATATCCAGTTTTGCACTACAATATCTACGTGCATTGACTTCACCATTATCAGACATTTTTATGAATATGTTTCAGAAATCACAGTTCTTAAATGCAAACAAATGCATTGTGATTTTTTCCCCAGCGTAATTCAAGGAGCTTCTATTGTTTAAAAATAACCTTTTATGGGCCTTAATATGTGACCCCGTCTACCCTTTGTATACCTGCTATCCATCCCAACCATGTGTTCAAAAACTTGCCTCTAAATGCAAGAGATATATGCCATCAGTTATCCTCTAAATTTACCCTGCAACTTGAAAAACTATAGTATGAGCAAAAATAAAGACAGAGTGAAGTACTGGTTCTCAAAGGCACGGTAATATATAACAAGCCTGTAGTTTCAAAGCCTTTAAACAGATTTAGACAGTAAATACCTCTCTTAACCCCATGGTAAAGACATAGATTGGATACGACTAAAACTGATCTTGTTATCTTGTGTCCTGTTGTAGCAGAAGCCCGAAGCTCCATTAAAGTCTGTTTTGGGAAGCCTAGATTTTTAATTTGGAGTAATAGCTGTCATACATATATTTCTTATTTATACTCTAAGAACAAAGAAAAATTAATTCTAATTTAAACATGTCAGGACAGCAAGCACTATTAAATCCTGTGCAACAAATAGTACCTATTTTAATATATAACTCTACCATTCTATAATGATTTTTAAATCATGTAATTTGTTGCTATATGTTTCAGTAAATGATGCCTAAAAACCTGAAATACATAGAAACCTCTCCCATCTTATGGGGCTGATACATGTATTTTATTAGATTATGGACAGAAAATTAACTACTTCAGAGTTTCTCTCTCACTGATCTGTGTTTACGCGCCCATATGCTCACTTTTTAAGTCCAACATTGACATGATCTGTCACTTGCTGCTTGTAGCAGCTTGCTGGCCGTCGCCAGGTAAAATCAGTCACAAACCTTCTTGTTATTGCCTTGGTTGCCATTTTTTCATTAAGTTTGCATTAAGTTGCTTACTTGTCTAGAAAAACTCACCATTTACTCTACAAGCGATAGTGACACTTGAAAAAATGCACTGCAAACTGGGAACATAGAGTGCTCACCTTCAAAATAAAGATTGTGCCACTGCAGCCAACATATTTCAAAAGACACATAAAATGCTTAGAAGGTCTCAGTCTCCATTTGTAATTTGTTTAGCACTTTTCGCTGTTTCACTACCGCTAATCAAATCATTTGGAAGTCTTCCTTGCGAACTGCTGGAGACTGTAGAAATTTACTATTAACCAAAGCAATCACAGGAAGGTTTGCAGTACTGCACCATGCACCTTTTTACAAACAGTTACAGAATACAAAGATTTCCTTAGCAACCTGTGGTTTCTCAATGTTGCTGACTGGTCTCTAGTCCTACGTGACTGGCGCCTAACTTGCCATTGATCAATAGTCAAGTATAAAAGCCTTACACAGTGTCAGACCAATGTTTTGGCAAACTAAATCTCAGACTATGAATCTGTTGACAGAGAAAAATAACTGAAAGGTATTTTTGTGCGTAAACACAGGACCTAAAATCTTTGGGAACAGCAGATGAACAAATAATCCTGAAGAGGGTCACGACTATAAACCATGGTGTGTGTGGCAGGTGAGAACACTATGAAGACACCTTCATGGGATTTTTATATTTACGCTAAACAGTTTTATAGCCTCAAATGTTTCATCAAAACATTTCAAGCAGACAGCACATAAAGATGGTTTCAAAAAGAAGTATTTCATTATAAATACACTAAATACACAGCACAAACTCACTGAAGAAATAAAGAGATGCCTGCCCTGCTTTCTGTTTTATTTATATGAATCACCCTGGATATTGACATACAGACCTAACCTGGGAAATACTTATTTATAAAGCAGTTTCACCACCAGGTCTATTTAGTAGCTGTGCAGAGCTTTTAGTTGTATGTTCCTCAGCACATTGATTTTGCTCGGAAATCCTTAAAAGTTGTTGAAAAAAAACTGACAACTAAGTTGAAAAGTTAAGGCAAATATTTGGGTGATATTTTGGATTGTTCCTGCGCTGAAAGAAACTGGTTTGTTTTAGTGAACTCAGCCATGTAGTGCATGTCGCAGTCAAGCATGTGCTGCTTTTTCCTCGTCGTAACACCCTGACAGTTCTGTGAGGAGCTTTGGTGAGCCTTGGCTGAGATGGGTTGTTTCAAACACCAACAGTAAGAGCCACAGAGACACGCTCAGTTTATTTTGAGAGTGGGGACCTGCAGACAGTGTAAAATTGGCATAAATTTGCCGTAAAGCCAACATACTCGAGAAATCATTAGAAAATCAAAATCTTAAATTTAGTGACAGCATGCTAAAAAAATAATAGCATTTTAAATAAAAGCTCCACCACAGTCTGCTTAAACTCTGAGGGGATTAAATTCAAGCAAAATCCCCCAGTGGGGGGTTAAAATCTGTGTGAGTATCTCCTCAATCCGCTGCCGTCTCTTCCCAAGCTCAAACTGCTTTATTTGTTTTCTTTTTAGCTCAGAAAAGTTGTGTTCTCTACATAAAACAGCAAAACCTTTTAAAATCTTGCCAAGTAAGATCTGGGTTGGATAAGGTATTAATGTTTAGTACATTTAAATTATTACTAAAAAAATTTGATATTTTTTAGGGATTATGTACTTTTTACTGAATTTGTCATCATATTATTGCGCTTGCTTTTTTTCTGCTTCACTTGTTTTTAATAGCCAGAGAGATACATTTGCTAAAAAGCCTGTTAGCCTAGTAACGTGCAGGACATCTGCTAATCTTATGTTTCCAATAACTTTCTGTACACCTTAATCTTTAATAACAAGCACACATGACTATGTATGTGATCACTTTATCAGTCGTGATGCATGTTCTGACTTGACACACACCTCCTTAAGACTAGAAATTTGCATCAGGCCTAGAGCAACTGCAGAGATTCGGCATGGACACCATGAGACATCCATTGTTGTTTGCATTGCTAACACCAGGATCTCCCCTGCAAACAATGATTTGCTGTCACAAGTGATGAAAGAAAGCTCAAATTTAATTACAAAGACTTCACTGTAGTAGTTTCTCATTCTTAGGATAGAAATTTTCACAGGATTGTGTAGGGTCTTGTGAAAACCTTTGTTTTTTAGTTATGCTGATCTTTTTCTGGGTCTTCCAGAAATGCTTTTCCTGGAAGTTACAGTCACTGTGGTCAGTGGTCAAAGAGTCAAAAATGGCTGTTTTTGAGATGTCGTATTGAATTATTTTCATATTATTCTACAATCCTGTAAGATCACCAGACGCATTTCACCTTTGCACCAGATAAAAGAAGAAATCTCCAAGACAGATCTTTCACAAAAATTAACTTGCCAATGAAGACATAAGGACAAGCCAGACAGTAGCTCCTGGTATTTCTGGTCCTGTTTTGCAGTGTACTTATGCCAGTCTACATTTATTCTAGACATTGCTCCAATAAATATATATATATAAATATTGTAATAATTATGAATCAAATGGCAACATAATTTCCACATTAATCTTCGGCTTCTCATGGCTTTACAGAGCTATACAGTCAACCCCTTGTATTTGTGTATTCACAGATCCCCCTATTCACAGATTAGAATGTAACTCCAAATTATTTGTGGAAAATGAGCTTATTTACAGATTTTTTTCATAGACCATATCTAAAATATTTGCTAATTATTTTCATTAGGGTGACAGTATAGGGTATAATTGGGCAGTTAAAATAGGCAGTTATAAGCATTTATAGAGGGGATCTCAGGTATTTCAGCTTGGCGGTTGGTCCCTAACCCTCGTGAATACGGGAGTCGACTGTATTATGAATTTAAGCTGATTGTTTAGCTATCACTGTGTTTTTGGCTGCTGCAAGCAGCTGTTTTCAGAGACAGAATCCCCAAAAGACACTACCTGCACAGCAGCAAACACAGACACACAGTCTTCCACTAATGCATATGGCTGAGTCGAGCCTTTCACAAATAAAAAGGCTGATATTTCACTCAGCTCTTAATAAAGTCCAAAACAGAGGTGTAAGATTGCCGAATGATTTCATTTCCATTCACTAGGTGGACAAACTCAAAGTCCATATAAATGCTTATTCAATAAATACATCTTTATGGTGCAAATAATCATCTAATCAATTATTTAATCTGTGGTTCTGAGGTTTTTGGGTGCTTTGTGTCATTTTAACATGAATGCTAGTTGTTCTCTGTAAGCCATTGATCGTTGCACAAAAATGTATTACTTAAGAAAACTCTATAGAAACCTTTTAATCTGTTAATCATTTTTGTTTTTGCTTGCTTAGTGGCAAACATGTGAACCAAGAACAGACCCAGAATCTCTCAATCTATAAAAAATGTCTATTTTTACATGATCCCATACTTTTTTAAAAAAAACTAGAGCTAGTACTGTTCCCTGACAGCTCGTAGCTTCAGAAAACCGGACTTGTGATATCTTCAACAACTTCTGCATGTTTACGGGGAGTGTTCCTCCTGTTTGAATTTGAAGTAAAAGTTGTGACAGCTTAGATGAATGTCTGATAGTGACCAGTATGTAGTCAGGAGCGAACATAGAGCTGTGAGCCTGTGATAACTAAAGATAGCTTCCAAGACTCAACTGTGATGGAATAATGGGGAAAAAAGACGACAGATGGAGGGAGAAGGAAAGAAGTCTGTAGTCATTGTACAATGTTGTGTGTGTGTGTGTATGTGTGTGTGACAGTGAGAGACAGAGTATGTCGTGTGTGAAGGGACAGCGTGGAAGAGAAGCGCAATAAGGCCAAGCTTCTTCGAGGAGACTCACTCTCACTGTCACATCGATCAGACTACGGCATCGTACACACTCATGCAGCCGACACCCTGCTCTTCTTGCACTCTCATTGGTGGAAATATGACATGGAAGTAAAGAGAGGATTTTCTCATTTATAGCTATTATTCTAGTGAATATTAGCTATAAATCATTTATATACCTGTAAATGATCAGTTTAAAAGCTGCAGATTTTATTTACGAAACATCAAAACTATAACCGTGCAGCTAGTTAGTTTAAAGCAAATCAAAGCAGGTAAGACTCGTGTCAGCAGGAAGCCGGTTCTTTAACATATCTGCCTGGTGGACTTCATGTTGTGCAGATACGTAATCAGCTGAGGAATGTTTTCATCCAGTACAACAACAGGTACTCTAGGAAATATATCTACATAGATGTAGTCTATCTAGTCTGCCTCCTGAACGAACTGCTGTAATCACATAAAACTTTAATTTAATTATGCCAACTTATATGAATATTTGATTCATTTATAAATATTTAAGCATTGTTCTGTACATAGTGATGCATTTCCACGATGTACTTAGGTTGCTCCTGTTGACAAAATGTAAAAGTACACTTATTGGCCAGACGATGAGCAGATTCAAAGGAAAACGCTAAAGCCTTTCAATCTAACCCCCGATACTTTCCGCCTCTCCCTCACTCACCTGTGTCTTGGTGCAATGAGCACGCTCATCCACGTACACCAGACACTGAAGGGATAAAAACAAAAATCCTTCACAAATAAATCACATTTTCAAAAATAAAAAAAGGCTAAACAAAAAACATCCTCATGTCAACTTTGATGTTATTTCTGTGTCAGTGTAAAAAAAAAAGTAAAACCACAAATTTATTTGGTACAGATCGAACATGTTATTAATTAGTCGGTTTGCCAGTGAGATGTGCTGGCGGATAAATTTTGTTACTTTTGCACAGATCCAGGATATTTGTTTCCCACTGTTTATAGAGAAAAGTTGAGCTATGCGGCTGCTGGCTATAGCAGTATCATTATTCTCAACTACCTCACATCAAAGTAACAAATAAGTGTACATTTACAAAATGACCCTGGAAGCCAAAAATAATCTGGCAGGCTAAAGCCCATAGAATTAGAGCAAGTAAATGAAGAAATAAGTGCATCAAATTTAAAGGTGCACACAGGTACACAGGCTTATAGAAAGGCTGCAGAGGTGCAGCAGTTATTTATAATGCAATGACAATATGGGTGCAGAATGTATTATTGTTGTTGTCTTTGTTCTCCATCGGCTCCCGGGAGGAGATTTAAAAAGGGGGCAGGGTAGATGTAAAATAACAGAGCCAAGAATTTTTAGTTAAAAGAAAAAAATCATAGCATCAGCAGCATCATTAATCATAACCTTCGTATATACGTTAATTTTATAGGCATTGGCAGGGACGTGCCCATACACACACATACACAGACACACACACGCATACACAGGGCTACAGGGTGTGCCCAGCGTCAGCGAGAGTACTCTCTGTGCCTGCTCTCTTACTCTCAGTGCCCTTATTGGTTCTTGCCCAATCCGGCCATCCAATTGCAACAGGCGGAGCGATTCTGTGCACAGACTTGCAAATAAACTGCAGTTTTACACACAGCTCTCCACAAGCCCCACAATTATCTATGTTTTTTCCAATATTTATGGCTCATTCTGTTACCCTGCAGAAAGTGATGATCGTCACGTGATGAATGCAGATCACCTGCCAAGTTACACTTCTCACAGCGACAAGTTACTTACATCCTTTGCCAATCCCTTTCCAAACTATTTATACTTCATTTAATACAGTAGTTCCTATACTATACACGTTATTCTATTTATGTGGCTTTCCAAAGCACATCTGTGAAAAGTGCTTTTTTTTTTTTTTCCTCAGTCTGTTGTTTAGTTGAGTAGAGGCTTATGAAGCTGTAGTGAATTATTAAGCAGGGTGAATTATGGGGCTGGAGTGAGTGAACAAGAGAGAGAGAGGGAGAGAGAGAGCGAGGTCTGGACAAAAATAGGTCAACCTAGCAGTGGCAACCCAGGGAAGTAGAAATGATTTGTTCTCTGAGGAGGAGCTTTGTGTGTGTGTGTGTGTGTGTGTGTGTGTGTGTGTGTGTGTCAGAGATGCTGTATATTTGTCAGCAGCTCGTGGTGTAATGCTAATTCATATTCTACAACAAAGCAGCTTAAAAGAAAAGGTTCACCCCTAGAGCCATGAAAGGGAGCCAAATGTCAATTCACTTGTGAACATAGTCTAAAAAAATATTTGAGAAGTATCAGTTGACACAAATATTTTAAGGTGGGATAGAATTAGCACAAATATACCATTTTTTTTATGTTTATCTGTGGTGGAAAATGTTCAGTCTGAACATCTCTATAGCTGCCCAACATGATTTAGTTCCCGATTTTTAAAAGCAAAGCAAATGCAAGCAAGGCTGATTGTTAAAATTTAAAATTTAAAATTTCACCAGCTCCCCCCGTCTACCACCACCACCATCTCTTTGCTACCTTATTCAACAGCGCTGTCTTGCTGTGGCTCTTTGTCTCATGTAAGATGAGTAACTTCCCCTCTAGACATATCTCTTCATTCAATAACTGACAACTTGTAAATCAAAATCTTTGCTGAGATGTGTATAAAACACACATGTGTATAAAAATCAAAAATATGAATACACTTCTTTGTATCACAGCTTTTTTCTTCTTTTCCTCATGTTTTTTTCTTTAATGTCTTGTTAATCATTACACAGTCCATCAGATTCATCTTCTGAACCTTGAAAGAAATCCAATCCCAGGGTCATGAACCGCTTGATCTGACAGTCTGTGCATGAAGTTATTTATTCATTAGCAGATGCTACAAACATTTTAATAATATTATTGATATGTGATTTGCATATGTCATTATTCATTCATCCATTTTGACTTATACCTCCCTCCATCTGTATGTACATATGCACATCCATACATATTTGTGTCCATCTACCTATCTTGTGAGGGAAATTCTTTCAAATATAGCTCAGACTTTCATATGAAATGATGGACTAATCAGATCTTGAAAGTCAAAGGTCAGTGATGAAGGTCACTGTGCGTGCTTGTAAATACCATATCTCAAGCACGCACAGTTGTTCAAAGGTCACTGTTACCTCACAAAATTAACTTTTGGCCATTACTCTAAAAATTCACGTATCAATTATTGCAAGAGTTCACTGCAGTTTCACTAAGTAGGATAAAAGAATAACAATGATAAATGATAAGATTTTAACGCAAAAGGTCAACAACATAAAATTGTTCTGCGGTAAAACATTTCTTGCAATTTTGCAGAATGGGAGATGTGGCCATGATATTATTAGTCTAAACAATAAACACGAGTCTGGACAGGCAATTCAAGGCATGCAACTTCAAAATGGTCATTCTATTCATGACTAGTTTTACATTACAAATTCATTCTTTTAAATAGTTTAGTTTTTTGTTATAACAAAGTCCAGAAACTTTGAAGGTGGGTAATGTTGCACTGTGGAGATGCAACAGCAATGCACATCACTCTTCCAGGATTGAAACAATTTGATTTCTTTAATATGACACATCTATTGCTTTATTTCCTAAACCCATTCAGACTGCTCAGTTTAGGGCTCCGATTAGTGCCTGGTTTAATCTGCTGACTCCTACTACGGCTCTTGACTTTAAAATCCTGCTTGTGTTATACTCCAGCACAGACAGAAGCAGTTCAGCAAGAGTTCAGTTTAATCATTGTTTTTTTATGATTAGAAGAAAATTTTAGGTTTAGATGAATCTTGGCATCTTATGAAGTGTTCATCCTGTAGGGAAGAGACCCACCAGTTGTTAACAGGCAACCAAGTGCATTACCACTAAGCACAGCGTCACCCTGTGTTGTGTTTGGATGAATTCTGCATGTTTGCATTAGTGAATGTACGAGTATGAACACCTTTGTGTGTCGCTGTTGCTGGCGCTGTGCACGTCTGTACTTATGTGATGAAAATACAAGCTTGCTTATCTATTTCCGGTGTATGTGTTCACCGTGTATGTGTTCATGTGTGAAGGGGTGAAGAGGTTTATGTGTGTGGAAAGGTAAGAGAGAGGGAGAGAGAGAGAGACAGAGAAAGAGAGAAGCATGACCTACATTTGGCAAAGCTCATCGTATGAAACTGCCTAACATCACCCCAGAGCTCCTCAACGCAGAGCCACACGATTGGCTGCTTTTAGCTCCAGCCTGACAAGAGCACTGGCATCACCCAGGGGGAGGGGGAAGGGAGAGAGAGAGGGTAAGAGAGGGATAGGAGGACATGGGGAGGAGGCACATACATTAAATCCAAAAGAATTTTTTTCAATTAGATTCAAGTAGATGTAGTAATAAAAAGAGACAGAGAGTAAGGACAACACTCTAATTACAGACAGTGATATTTTTAAAGAGTGTGTGTGATCCTGTCTTGCTATCTTTGTGAGGACCGAAATCTGCATTCTACTATACTTGTGAGGACCAACAGTCACTTGTGAGGACACACAACCCGGTCCTCACAAATTTGAAGGCATTTTTGATGCTCAAAATGTGGTTTTAGTGTCAAGGTTACAATTAGGTTATGGTTAGGTTTAGGGTAAGGGTCGGGATAGGCATTCATTTTTGATGGTTAGGGTAAGGAGCTAGGGAAAGCATTATGTCAAAGAAGGTCCTCACTAAGATAGCAGAACAAGTATGTGTGTGTGTGTGTGTGTTCTTTTGCATAAGAGTATATTTGAGTCAATGACAGTGTGATGGGCTTTTTCATAGGCAGCTAAGTACTTTTTTCCGAAAAAGTCCATAAATTGGGTTAGTAATTTCGTTGAAATGGCCCTTTAAATAGCCCAGGGAAGCCCCAAATTCCACAACAATAACACTTTGTTAATTTTCTGCCATTAACTGATATTTCTGTGTAGGCTTTCAGTCGCTCAGGTCATGATAGCCTTAAGCACTCGAGCTAAAGCCAATTGGACTTTTTTTTTAGATTCTTGAAAGCATTTAATCACCTATCCTAGAGTTCTTTGTCTTTGATGCTGATAAATTGTATCATTTTATTTTCAGTCTCTCTATTTTGGAAATACTGACATTTCTGCCCATGTAATGACAATTTATGTAACCATATTGTTTTTAAAAATCCTGCAAAAATATTCCAGCAATAAAAAACAAAAATTTGCCATCATGTAAAATACCAAAAGATATTCCATCATTAAAATACAGAAAGATATTGCGTTTAGCTGTGCTTTAAGTTAAAGAAAACATATTTAAATTAGTAAAAATAAGTAAATTATGCACCAATATGATCAAATACTGTTGTAATACAAATAAGGTTTAAATTTAAAGAAAAATTCGAGTATTATTTGGGGTTTCTTATCCAATTTTATGCATAAAATCTTACATTTAAACCATTTTTAATATATAATAATATTTAATGTTTAATATAAAATTATATATTACCCGTAAAAATGCTCAAATATCATGACAGTCAATGGCTTAGTCTATTATAATATATAAAAGTGTTGACACATAACTTTCCATAAAAAATTATCAACCTTTGCTGTTTAAAATGTATTTTGACATATACACATTATTTATTTACCCTTTTACACAATTTTTAAAAGGTAATTTAGTTTTACAATTACAATAATTAGGACACTGAACACAAAATTACATCTAGCAGTTAAGTGAAGGGTACCTAAAACTTTAGCGTAAACATGAAAGATTTCATAATCCTGACTCAGAGTTTAATTGTTTTTATCATTTAGTGTTTGGGTTCCATGCATTTCCTTTCGTATCTTGTATCCTTCACTTAAAAAAATCTGTTGTTGGATGAACACAATTTAATCATGGCACCTTTTTCCACGTGATTTAACCAAGTACAATAACCAATTTTTGACCATATCAAGCCAACACATTTTGCATTTGGTGGTTTAATGTAATCAGATTACGTTAGATCAACGTAGTATACTTTAATTGACTTGAAGTGATTTATTTAAGTATGTAGAGTGAAATTTGTTTAAATTCGTTCTACACAAGTTAAAAAATTTGGGAAAACACAATGAAATCTTGTCTTTTGAACAACTACTTTGTTAATCAAGGCAATTACTGCTAGTCTTGCTTGATGAACCCATATGGGGGTTGATGATTTCATAAAGACAGACAACCATTTGCAC
>VUQR01023710.1:7649-23505 GCA_015108515.1 Hemichromis elongatus | reverse complement strand
AGAATCACCAATTAACCTAACTCTAATAACACACTGCAAACCAGCCAGATTATGGATTTGAACCCAGGCTCTTCTTGCTGTGAGGCAAAAGCACTACCTATCACCCCACCAAGCTGTCGATCCAGGCTTGATTCAATTACGTTCACCATAGCAACATGAAATTATTTAGTTCAAAATACAAGTTTAAATCTTGTAAATGTAACAACCACCCAATTTGACTTTTTTGAGTGTTTAAAGTTTGTGTTCTTTGTCAGTGTCTGTTACCTTGTCTACATGACTTCATGTGCTCCTAACTATGTTTATGCATTTTGTTTTTTGCATTCCTCAGTGGATCTGCCCATGTTACCTTGTAGTTTGACATACCACCTAATTAAAAATCAGTTTATGAGTTTTACCTTAGTCTGTCTGAGTCCTGCATTTAGGTCCTGTTTCCTGTTAAACCTTGAAAAATGAAATGATAAGAGGCAGAAACTAAACTAAACTTCACCTATTCTAAAAATGGCAAAGAGCAAATTAACTATATTAAACCAAAGAGTACCTAAAAATAAACAGGTACTCTTGACTTAAAAATATGCTCACTTTGTGTTTATGGAGAAATGTGTCATTTAAAACTGCGTTCGGGCTGGCTGCTGTACGATATAGTCTTTCATAAAACTCACTCTGTGTGACATCTCACATATGGGAAAAGTTCAGATTTTGTTTATGTGCTTGAAATAATTAGTTGTTATAAATTATTTATCAGTTAATATATTGGTGCCACCAGATTAAATGTGTGCAACATCCCCGCAAAAATGGATCCCGCTGGGTAACCTTGTAAAGCTGTAGGTAGTTAATGAACTCAGAAGTACGATTTCGACAGCTAGTACCAACAATTACACTTCAGTAAAAGTTAATGTTTTCTCTGTTCTTATAAGTTAATAATATTTTATAGACTGCAACTCTGACAAGTTAATTAAATAAACTGTTTGTTTAGTTTATTGTGATTTTATATCAGTGTTAATGCTGAAATGTAGAAAAGGCCTCATCTTCAGACTTTGCCCCTACGTGCAGGTAAAATATAAGTGCATGGACACATATTCTTTTATATGTTGCCAGATTTGCTGGCAACATATAAAATAATGAAAGCTTGCAACCAACAATTTTTAATCCTATATGATTAAAGGGGCTATAAGCAGAAACAAAGTGAATTAGAAACACAAGTCTCTTTGCGTTTGTGAAATTTCAATGCCAGACGAAATTTTAAAAACATTAGGAAACGATAACAAAACACTGGAAAAGTGATCTGTAAAACCCCTCCAGGTGGAATATCTCAGAGCTTATCAGTTTAAATAGGTAGCAATGAATTAGTATAAATAGGAAGTTTTGTCATTTTTCCATAAAACTGGAATAACAGCGTTGTTATGATGTTACTAGGTTGGACCTATAATATTTACATAGTACTTTCACTTACAGCACCCCTAGCTCTAAAAGGGAGTCACTCTCTTCCTTCTCTTTCTCTTTTCCTTTCCTTGAGATCCCCAGGCACAAGGCATTATGGGAATCACTCTGGCACAGCTCTCACTCTTCGCAGCTTTAATCTTTAAGTTGTTTCCATAGAAACATCTACATTCACTCAGCTGATAACTGTTGGATCATTTCTAAAGCCAAAAATGAATGTCTTCATCCACCATAAAGCTCCTCTACAACCAAATAGCACAGGAATGTCTTAGTCACTGTTATTCACTGATTATAAAGAATGGAGATTCAGTGTTGATGAAAGTGTGTAGGACAAAAAGAAGTCTAGTTGTTGAGGGGTTTTCTTGTGTTTTTGGAGGGAGATTTTTTCAGTATTTCCCAGTATGACTACTGCCATTCCTTTGTAATTGATGAACCCATTTCCTTAGATTTGGTTATTTCAGGTAAGCATCCCACCTGTCATCTTCTACAGCATGTTGGTGTTTCTCCAGTCACCTCAGAAGCCATCTCCTCTCCCCCTCAGTATCTCTTTGGTCTCGTCTTCTGTCACACTGTTAGGCTTGGCATGTCATTAGAATTACAGACAGACAGAAAACTCAAAATGAAAAAAAAAGTAAAACATAGCCCATGATTGGAATAAAGACCAGTTGAAAACAGACTCAGACAGACACACGCACATACTTGCGCATGCATGCACACAGACACATGCCCATTTACACTGTGACCAGGGTAGGAGTCTTCCTCGGCACGTGCACAGCAGGAGATCACCCACTCCTTGCAAATGTGCCGGTTTCCATGGAGACACACAGTTAAAAATAACATGGGCGATGGCTTGTCTTGTGCCATTCCACTAACATGGCTGAAGCGCTCACAAACGCACACTCACACATGGAAGCTCACACACACAAACAGAAATGTTGGCAGCAGTGTGTCTGGCACGCACACAGAGAACAATATGAAAACACACACACACACACAGTCACAATTCTTACAGATTTATTCCCACCCTCCTGCCGCTGGTCTACACAGAGGTGATCTCTGATATTATTGAAGAGAAACAAAAACACACTTAACTATGGTTGACTTAACTACATTAACATTTAACTTTAATTCTTTGGGAAAAAAAAACAACATAAGCATTTATTATTTTCTTATCACTTGAGGAATGTCCAGTATTTGATCACTTTTTGGACAAATGTGACTTCATACCTGATGACACGTGTTACTAACAGTGTGCGTCTCCCACTTGGTAATGTGCAGGGACTTTATTAAAGATTTATAAGAACTTTTCTCAAGTAAAGCAACTGTCTGCTTTGCCAAAACAACAAATTATCTATGTATAATTCTAGAATCTAGAAACAGAGTCACTGACTAAAAATTATTCTAAATAACTAACATCAGTTAAAAAGACCACTTTCCTTTTCTAATTGTTGTCTCTTACACAAGTTCACCTATCTCCAGACTGCACGAAGGACTCAGCTAATAGTTGTGATATTATAAAACGACCATCACACTTCATGTTGTTGTCTTCATAAAGGTCATCATCAAAACATGCAGGCAATATTTTAAGTATGTCAGGTGTTGGGTAGAAAATATATAAAACATGTATTTACTTATATATTTACTGAGGTACCGTGTAAACTCCCATGTTATAATTGCCAGTATTAAGAAGCAAAGTGTGCTTACTGTCTGGAATGGAAATCTTTTGATGACATATAGATTTTTTAAGCCTTTATAACTATTGTACATGAAGTGAGTGTTTGTACAAGCCACCCCAGTAATAAACTCATAATAATTACAAATACACAACATTGGCTGTCACTCTATGTAGTGTTCATGCAGTACCACTAAGGGGCAGCACAGGAGTCTTCTACTGGTGTCTGTTAATACTGAGCAAGCAGCAAGTACATAGCCAGGAAATAATCCCTCGAACATTTAACCTGCTGTTATATTGTTGATATTTTCTCTGGCTCATCTGACCCATTGTGACGTAGTGGGTGCTATAAATAAGGCCATGCCTGTATTGACAGATGCTCTGCCTCATCTCTGTTTGCCATTAGAGCCAAGTCCTGCAGCCTTATAGAAATGGGCACGTAGCTAATGATAACATGAATGTTGTGCAGGCCGGAGGGAAAGAACGGGGATTGAGGAGGAGGGAGACTAAACAATGGCGCAGGTGTCAGCATTCAAAATGGGAACAGGAATAGAGAACAGCAGTAAATGTAATGATTTGAGAAGATACACACTGGAAGCAAGTCACATTATATGCCAGTGAAGTGTGATAAATTACATTACAATTCTACGAAATAAAAAAAAAAAAATCTAGCTTTAGAAGTCTCATAAGCGACTTATAATTCAAATTTAAAGCATTTTGTGAAGTCCAATAAATTCTAAACTAGCTTGGCAACCATCATTGCTTTTTGTAAATTCAGTGAAAAGATCTTAAAATTGTAATGAGAAAAATGGTTCTCAAAACTTTGGCCTTTGCAAATGAGTTTAGACATGGAAGAATTATGGCATACAACATGAAATCACCGCTAAGTGGTGTATTCTTAAAAGTAGTAAGTACAAGGTCTGTAGTGCTTATTGTGTTATTTTAAATTTCAGCTTTACGAGACTTCAGGTACTTGAATGAAGAACTTTTAGCATTATGAGGTCACTGCTGTTGATTATACATTACATCAGCCAGTCAGTCTCAAAGTCAAAGACAGTGTGTATTTTTTGACAAATATAAGGGAGAGAGAAGTAGTCATTTATATGGTATTAGAGTTACAATCAAATCTATAAAAAAAAAAATGCAAGACAAAAATACCGAGCATGATTCCTCCATTAAAACAAGTCTGTAAAGTCTGTTTTAAATGACTTAAAAGATGAGACTGATAAAAGTGATTTGGTTAAGCTTCTCAGGCAGAGCAACCCATTAGGGTCCTATCTGAGGAGCTCAGGTTACGAAGCAGTTAATATGTGGTTAAAAGGTCTCTGATCTTGCGCTGATGTTTCATAGATCAGTCAGTTCCACAGCCCCTAACAAATAACCCCAGGGATGCCAAGCTATTAAGGACTTCCCAGCAGTCCTGTTTAGGAAATGTGCTGTAAATAACTGAGGCAACCCTTGAGGAACGTCTGTAAATTTAATATTTGGAGCCATGTGCTCTCTTTGTCTGCATATTGACCACTGCGGTGAAGCGTGCAGGGCCACGTGGTGGCTTTAGATCTGTGTTCAAATATTGCTGGTGTGTCTCCCGGGCATGGCAGGAGGCTGAAAGCTCCTTGATCAGACTGCCAGCTCCACCAGCTCTTCTCCAAAGTCAGAGCTCCAGATTACAGCAGATTACCAGGCAGGGTGCACTTACACTCTCTCTTTCTGTGAGTGTGTGCTATTTATTTTACACTCACATGCGGATGATGACCCTGATAGTCAGTGAAGACAAAGACAAAGTTTCCCTGAAGAGGACTGAATTACTGAAAAAAAAAGCACCATTGATCTCAGCTTTTTCAAACAGTAGAGTAAATTTTTCAGTGTTGTAAAGTTAATCAAATATTTGATTGTATCAATGAGAGATGTTATATGCACACAGACTGTCTTTTAGATCACAGTCATACATATTCCCAGCATGTGGTGGATTAATACATTAATACGTTGACGCTGGAGCCTCCTTCCACATATTACTGCATCATAAAGAGATTATAGTCAGGGACAGGCCATGCCCAGGCAGGAATCTACCATCTGATACAGCCACATGGGGGTGAATCACAGGGACAACAGGGATGGCAGACAGACGAGTCTGTGATGAAGTGTAGGCCTTTCATTCTTTGTTAGTGTCATGATGCAGTCAGTAAAGCCAAAGTGGAACATCCACATATTATATGGACAAGAAAGAAATACTCCTTTTCAGTGATATGTTGGGTCAGCTGAGGGGAGGAGAAAGCAGAGATAGCAGGTGGGTGGGTGATGAGGAGGAGGAGGGAGAGGTCTGTGTATGCAGATGTTTTTAGTTGTTGTTAGATGTTGGGCTTGCACAGGAATGGTTTAGAAAGGTCTATAGCTTTAAAAAAGTGTCATTACTGAGGAACAGATGATAAGGAGTCTAAAAGAAAAAGGAGGACCAGCAGACAAAGACACAGAGGGAGAAAAGAAAAAAAGGAACTATACAACTGCTGACTATGGCTTTGGCTTGTCTTGGTCTAGAGTGCATCCCTGTGCAATCCAGAGGTACTGTCTGCAACATCAAGTGTATGCTAGACCTCTTTTGTCCTTATTTTGATTGTCTAAAATGTTCATTACATTTTTATTAGGACAGGACCATTCTCCTGTGTTGAATTTATATCATTTCACAACCTGATAATATACCAATGTAGAATATTGCCGTATCCATTTTTTGGGAGGGAGTGGCATGTTAGGCTGTATGTATAAACTGTATGGGTGCATTGTTCAAACACAGATACCCATTTAGTGTTACTAGTGCATAACTTACATAAACCTTTATGTATAGTGTATTAAAAATCAGAGTCCGAAATACTTTATTAATCCCAAAGGAAATTATGGGTTACAGCAGGAAGCATGCTGGTTGGCGCATGCGCACTCACAAAGGAACCCCCCGACCAAACATACTTTACACAAACATCACATAGGGGAGACAGGTCAGAGAAGTAGGCTGATAAGAAAAACATCGAAAATACACAACATGAGGTGAGAGGAGGAGAAAAAAGCTCCACTCGGACTGAGCTCCAAATGGGAGAACAGTTTGAGAAAAAACACCTCAGCACAAAAAACACATGACTCTTAATACTCCACAGAAACACATGACGAGCAACAGGCATGGGTAAAGGGTAGCGGTGCAACAGATCACGGTTGATCCACACGTGATCCGAAGATTTGAAAAAGAAGGGAAAAAAGTGTATGTTGCATGTGGTCAGTCTGTCAAGTGATAGTTATGTCGAGCACTAGCGGTCCAAGTGGAGGAGCAGAGGAGTTTGCGGCATTTAAGTAGCCCTTTGCTGCCCAATCCGACCGGGCTACAGCTATTACAAAAGCTATTGGGGTGTTTAGCTGCAGATGGGAGGCTGTATTCCGTTGTGCAAAACAAGGGGTTTAAACTATGATGAACGTGCTCGAGGCACGCTATGATATCCTGTTGCGTGTCCACTTCAATGACAAGATCGTTCCAAGCATGTATGAGCAGGAAAGGTTTAAAGGTATAACTGTCCCAGGCATCTGCTGTTGCCTTAGCTACAAATGGGTGGACCTCCAGGGCAACGGAAAGCTACATGACCAGCAGAGTGTGATATAATGAGCGGTATGTATTAATGTAGGGTCTGCCTTAAAATATAAAGCGTCTTGAGGTGACTGTTGTTGTGATTTGGCACTATATAAATAAAACTTAATTGAGTGCTAGATACATAATTTGTTCTTATATAATTGTGTGAAATGAGTCTTGAGTTCAATATTTTTCATAGGCAAAAAAATACTTCAATAAGTAAATAAGTAAACGTTAAATTTTTCTTTTTCTTTTTCTTTTTTTCTGATCCGAAAATTGATCTGATCCGTGACTTACAACCATGAGATTTTTGATCCGTTGCACCACTAGTAAAGGGTGAGAGAGAGTTGGTGTAGACAGCGCATCTGGTCCTGGAGCATATCTGCACTGGTCCAGTCGACCTTCCATCTGCATTGGGAGGGGACAAGCATCGAAGGCGTTTGGAAGGGGAGGGGAGTGTATATCTGTATTTGTGTATGTGTGTGTGTATCCTGAATTTAGCTGACAGAGTGTCCTTTGCCCAGTCAGGCTAAGTAAACACTCATCCAGCTGACCTAGGTGGCCTTGGAGGAGGAATGGGAATGAAGAGTCTAAACAGTTTGTTTGGGAGAAATTTGATTTTGTTCAGCTCCAGCCTTGAGACCGCAGGTGACACCCATATGGTAGCCGTATGAAATAATAGTGGTTTTCCTTTAGTGCGAACAACTGCATGTCAATTTTACAGTTGAGCTAAATGTCTGTCACTGGTCTCTCAATCTCCCATTGGAAAACCTTGAGCCTCTCCAAGATGTTGTCAAATTTGCTCTCAAAGACCAGAGTCTCAGTACTCACAACAGCCACAAACTTCTTCTAGATCTTATCCATGCTGCGTTCAATGAGCCCATTTTGAAAAGCCATGGCTCGCTCCATCGTTCCAATCATCGTAGCAGGCAGCCTTATGCGGATTTGCAACCGCCAAACCGAGACTCGTCCATTGGAGTGGCAGACGGAGAAGTGTTATTCATCACTCCAGGGAACACTCCACTGCTCTAGAGTCCAGTGTCGGCGTACTTTACACCACTGCATCCAACGCTTTCCGTTGCACTTTGATGTAATGTGATGTAAGGCTTGGATGCAACTGCTCGAACATGGCTACCAATTCCATGAAATTCTCTATGCAATTGAGTTAATATGAAGGCCAATGAGGTTTGGAAGTCTGTAGCAACTGATTCTGCAGAAATTTGGCAACTTCTTTGCGCTATGATGATTTTATGTGGCAAAACACTTTGTTGCTCATTTGCTGCCACTTTGTTATATACTGTTAATAGCTGAATGTGGAATATTTAATAGTGAGGAAATTTCACAACTGGACTAATTGCACAGATGGCATTGTATCATGGTAGCACACTGGTATAAGCTCCTATGAATGATTTATTCCTTCACAAGCGTTTGTAGACGCAGTCTACATGCTTGGTTTTATAAAGCTGTATTTTCTACAGTGCATTTGGTTGCATAGTGATGCAGTGGTAGTACTGTTGTTTTACAGCATGAAGGCCCTCGATTCAAATCCTTCAACCAACTGGGGACTTTCTACATTGAGTTTGCATGGTCTCCTTGTGGGATAAATAGACGAAAATGAATACCTGTAGTTAGAAAAGTGAAGAATTCATTCCTACTCAGCTGTCAAGATCAGGGAAACTAACGATTAGAGAATCAGGAAGAGAGAAAAGGATTTTTTTTTTGTGCCAGGCTATAAACATGTTTATTTCTGCCATTAATTTGATCATTTTGGCACAGAAGTCTAAAGAGACTGGCTTTTAAGCACTTCCATGTTGAAATCTACATGCTTATTTCTCAGTGTTGGAGGTTGCCACTTTGTATAAACATTTAGTCAATTGAGTTTTGTACTGTTGGTCACTAGTTTAAAAAAAATTATATTGTGTGCCATTGTATGTTGTCTAGATTAATAGACATTAATCAAAAAATAAAGCTAAAGATTAACTGATTTTAATTCATTGTTAGTTTTATAACAATAAGCCTTATAAAACAAAACATTATTGTAACACTGATGAAGCGCTAATAAATTAATACGTGTTAAGTATTAGGTTAAATGTTGGGCTATCATTAATCAGAAGATTTAGGAATGGCTACTGGAGCTGATGGGCAGTAATTAAAAAATGAACACAACACAAAATGCTTTTGCAGGTACCATGTATTTAACCAAGAAAAATAACAAGAAAAGAAAGGGAAAACTTAAATAATCACTCCTGCTGCAGCAGTTCAATCAGAAATACAGTCACAGTGCACAAAGATAATTCCGTCCTAAAGCTTATATAAAGCAATATAGATTTCAAATCAAAAACAATCCCCATAAATAATAACAATATCAAAAACAATGGTCCACACTGAAGAGAGAAAAGTCCATGAATTTTATTTGATTGTCCGCGAGAGATGTCCAAGCGCTATTGTTCATAAACGGGGGGAAATGATGTGTATGAATGTGGAAATCAGTGTAATTGGAAAAATTAGTTCAGAGAGGGGGACAGAGCAATGTCTTTAACAACTTCCTACCAGACCAGTGGAAGTGGAAGATTTACTGCAGAAGATTTCCTGCTCCCAGCCGTTCATTGGCTCGCCATCCTTTTTTAAAACCCAAAAAGGGCCACCTGGCCTGTATTAAATAAACAGGACCAAAAAGAAATCACAAGAACAGGCAAATGCCAGCCAGGTAAGCTAAACACATCAACTTATTCTTGTTCCTGTGTACACGATTCATAAATAAAATAAAAGTATATTTAATCAATAATGAGTTAACTAAAACAGTTCATTTGTTTTACATTTGTTTGTTTAACAAATATCAATATCAAATACATATCAAGCTCAACACAATGCTTCAAATTGTTTGGACCAGCAGCAGCCAATTAGTGTCAGCTACTAGCATCACAAACAAAAGTTCAAACTCACCAATTCCGTTCTGTTCAGTGCACAACAATATACCGCTCTGGCTCACAGTAGTCAGCATCTAAGTCATATAAGGTTATAGTTCGTGTTAAAAGAAATGCATTAAAACGAGAAAAGCAAATGTTTGCAAATACGAACCTGCAACAGCTCTGTCACCTGGCTTGCCTCCACACATCTGATGGGAGAAAGCCAGGACAGTTACCTTCTACATGCCATCCAATTGGCTGAACATCATCATGTGATTCATGTGAAGTCTAAGGTATGTGTTTGCGGTGTGTTTGATGGCAGGAAAAAGTGTGGGAAATTACTAAAACTTAGTACCGTAATACAGATTTTACTCTGGGTTACAAGAGCATACCTCCACCTCTCCAGGCTCTCTTCCATCTGCTCCCTGGTCTCACTATATAGCATAGTCTCATCTCTGAGCATCATCGTCCATGGAGAATCCTGCCTCACTTCATTTGCAAACTTGTCTATCACCACCACAAAAAAGAAGGGACTCAGAGCCGATCACAGATCCTGTCTGGATACACGATATTACGATTAGCCTTTACTATATGAATAGGAAAGAAAAAAATGAAGATGAGGTTTGAAATGGCATGAAAATGATCCAAATCATAAATGTGCAACATCATCTATAAGACACTGTGGTGACAGTGTGATGAGTTGATCATCCATTGCCTGGATAAATGGTGTTAATTGCCAGACAAAATACTGCCGTATAAATGATGACGTTTACAGACCTGTACTTCGTGCTCATTTTCATCAAATACACCAAAATTCATTCTACAGTTTGCAAAGTTTAGATGGATGATGGCGCAAAACACACCATAAAAGAATCATCAGAGTTTTTCAGGATAAAGAAGTGTAGTGCATCATTCACCTGATTTCAACCCGATTATCTCGCTGTAGGCAAAACTACAGGTGGAAAGACTCGTGAACAAACACAAGATAATTGCAGTAAAGACATTGTTTGTTGATGTTTACATGTTCGCCACATTGTCTGCGACTAATTCTTAGAAAAGGAATTAAAAATGATCATCTGATTATCTTTGAACTCTTGAAAATAGAGGACATTTATTATTAGATAATAAATTACATATCAAATTAAAGCTGAAAGTCAACAGTTTAAGGCAATAGTCATTAAATAACCAACTTAAATAACAAAACAAATTATGTCCAAAATTATATGAACTGAGCTGTGTGTGTTCACAACAAAGACATCTGTTTATATTTGGGGGCTAGCTTTTCTTGTGTTCCTGTGTTTTGATTAGCACTACATCTACTACTTCCACATAGATCTGTCTCCTAATCTTCAGTCTGTGTGGCCATGTGGCACTAAGCTAGTGGTTAGGTGACAGAGATCGGGTGAACTCCAGTGAAGCGTCCCTGTTTGATGATAACTCTGCCCTGTGGGAGGAAACAGCAGGAAGCATGAGCCAGCTTGGCTCTTGCACCGCTCCGCACAACAGGTACTGAGCTGAATGCTGATCATCTGAGCGTCTGAGTGGATTTAATTTAAGACTAGAAATAACAAAAGAAAATACCTCGAATAAGTGGAATTGTTGTAGATTTATCTCAGTCTAAGAAAGGTTAGATCGTAAAATATTAACTGCTCTTAACTTGCATGAGATTTGTTTTAAGAAATCTTTTGATGGCAGCTCTTCAGAATGCAGTAGAACTCCTCAGCCTGCAAATGAATTGTGAGAGCCAGTGAGATGCAATGAAATGGCTCCTCTGCTTTGCCAGTGGTGTCACATATATCACGTGTGCATTCTTTACTGCTAGGTCATTATAAGCCCACACACACACACAGTGTGGTGGCATTTAAGGACAGATGGAAGCCTTGGGGCAGAAGTTGGGTTTCACTGCAGTAGATAGGGAATCCATTTAAATTCCCTGGTGTCGATGAGGGACGCGGTCTCCATAAATTAAAGTGATGACACGCCACTAGTTTATAATATTGACCACACAAAGTAAAATGCCAATCTTAAGTGGGACGACACACAGAGATGGAGCCTTTATGGGTAGCAAAGAGCACTGATTACTGTTCATACTCGTCTGTGAATCAATAGACCACAGCGAAGTTTCGAGCCGTGTCATTTAAAGAATAATGATTAAATGTGAAGCAGGCTGAAATCAGCAAACATCTACATGAGAAAAAAAGGTGCATTCATGAGACAAGAAAGTTTCCACACAAACATTTAAAATTTTACTGTTTTATTCTTGTAAAAGTGCTCATGAAGAAACATGTTGTCATAGTGGTTCAGACTGGACTCAATGTGCAAAATTGGGACAAATGTTCAAAACGTTTATTTACGATAATAAATGGTGCAAAGCTCAAGATAAAGAAGTCTCCAGTTAGCGAGGGCAAGGGCTCCGTCAGACACATCCAGGGGAATCTTGTTTTTGGCACCTCACGGTTTGCCCATCTCCAGGTTTCTGCACAGAGAGGAACAGAAGCTAAGATGAAGTCGCAGGGCAAAAACAACAATCAGGTATCAACTGAGGATCTTCCTTCCTTTTAAGTAGGAGACATAAAGATAATTGCTAACAGGTGAGTTAGTTACTTCCAGGTGTGCAGAATACAAGGGTGGGAAACCAGATGAGGATCCGCTCCAGAACACACACAGACACGCACACTCAACCAAGAGAGAGAGAGAGAGAGAGCAATAAAGAGGACTGGAGGACCATGACACGTGGCTCCCTATCTTTATTAAACCCAAGTTTGTGGTCAAGCCTCAGGGAAAAAATAACCAGAGGGGAAAACAAAATTCATGTCTTTTACTCTAAAATGATCAGACAGCTTCCTGCAGACTCGCACCGTCTGTCTTATCCATCACAGTAAGTATGCTACAAGCAGGTGCTCTGCCAGCCCTGATTTAATATCCTGTCTGTTAGTATAAGTTTTTATGTATGTACAGAGTCCAGAAGGTTATCACTTGATTAGGAGGCCAGTGGTTAGTGTGAATGAACCAATCAGTAACGAGCAAATATGGTCACACAAGAAAAAGAACATGACCGTGAGTTACTATAGTTCATCTAAAGGGGGAATGAAAGTCTGAACCAAATTTGATGTCAGTTTGCTTGAATATTTTTTCTCTGAAGCCGAATGTGAATCTCCCAAAGGAAAAGTCTCTAAAGTCATTGGGATTAATAGTGTGGGAACTGAACCAAATAAATATCTTCACCAAATTTTTATGGCAGTCCATCAAGTATGTGTTAACATATGTTGCCATAAATGAAAACAAACAAAATGAAACTTTCATGTGCAGTAATTTGTGTCTTGCACTGTGGTTTTGAAAAGCAGCAGCAACATCTCTAAAACGACCATGGGAAACCCAGTGAGACTACTGTAACATACAGTAAGAGGAAAGGCTAACAAATGAATTTACACACATTCATTAGCTAAAGCAAGTGAGTTTATAAGAAAAGCCAAAGAAGTTATGCAGCAGCAACAGCACAGGATGCAATACCGCTGTTCTCTGTGGAGAAGACGGACTGATTTGTGCTTAAACCAGATCCCAGGAGTTGGATTCTAGAGTCACATGGTAGCCAATAACTGGATGTTGAACAAGGCTGGCAAAATGCAGCAGTGTTTAAGCAGCAGTGTTTCATTTTGATGCAGCTTTCTTGCCAAATAAAAGCTTTGGTGGACTAGCAAATTCTTCCCTTTGCTGCAGATTGGTGTGGTTGGATGTTCTAACTTTCTGATATAAACTGCTTCACAGCTTAAAGTTCACAAGATTAGTATCAGTGGATACCAACACTGGTGGCCATAGCTGATTGGTTTCTGCTGGCCCTCGTCCCTACATGCTCTAAACCCTTTGGTCAGATTGGTGCCTTTTGGAGAATATTTAATGTTAATGTTAAGTTATCTGATACAGTATATGATATGGTTTGTTTAACTGCTATCAAAGAACTCTGTGCTCCAGTTTTGAGTAGTAGAATTTTAGTGTTTTGTTACTTTGTTACTTATTACATGTGGAGATCAGATTTTGCAAGCTAATATACTTGATTGTTATACATAAAAACTGCCATTTCTCTGTTAGTCTAGAAGATGCATGACTTTGATCTTGATCAGCAAATCAAAGGAATCTGTATCTTGCTCTGTCCTTTGCCCGCGTTGATTTCCATCATTTTTTTCCCCACGCTGTGGTTTGTTGTCCTTTCTATCCTGCAACATCCTGTTTGCTTTCCCTGGAAAAAGCATGTTTCAAGTGAGGCAATCAACCAGTTCCCTCTGCGTCTCCCTCCAATTTAATCCATCTACTATTGGTTAGTCTTATAATGTCGTTTATTAGCTCTGTTCGTGCTCGTGTCAGACATTACCTCTGTGTGTCGCTCCGTCATCATTCTTTAAACTGGGAAGCCTGCGACCCATTAGAATCTTATTTCTGGAAGTGTCCCCCATAAAAGAGATGAAATACATTACAGAGTCAAACAAAGCAATTATTATTAATGACATTTTAGTTAACACACAGCAAAATTTCATATTCTCCAGGAAATGCATGCATTTTGTTTTTGCCTAATACAACAGCTGAAACTCCCTATTAATATAAGTAGAGATTAAAATTTTGATGAATTGGTTAATTGTAGATATAACCAGCCACACACAGACAAGCTCAGTCGGTCTTTGTTGCATTCCCTTCTGCCTTTCCTCTGCTTTCTGGTCTTTTTCAGAATTAAATAGCCTTTCTGACCTTTGTCCGACCTCATTGACAATTCTTTTCCCTGCTTAAAGCTGTGTGCATGTTTTCACTCATCATCTTATCAGTGTTTATCCACTTCAATGTGTGCAGTCCCTTAGCTCGTCTTTCATTCAAGAGCCCATTCACTCGTTGGCCTGCCTGCCTGCGCATTGTTTCGGTTCAGTCTCTTTATAGTAAATCACAGCAACATCAACACTCATTACTTTAAGTAATCAGAATTATTCTGTAGCTGCTTGGCCCCACTGAGAAGGAAAGCTGTTGCCAAGATTAGCAGTAAGGGCTCTTCCTGACAGCTATGTGTGGTGAATAAAGCAGCGGCTAATCCTTCCTCCATAGCTGTTGGCTAGATGGCCATTTATGGGTGGTTTGGCTGTTGTGCTCTCTTTCCATCTCTTCTGTTAATCCGCAGGCAGCTGAAGTGGTTGATGAGATGCTTCGGCACTTCTCGTATAGGCACAAGCAAACCCGCACATTCGCTGGCAAAGCCTGAGCATTATGCTCTCCGCATTGAAATGTATTTGTAATTTTTTTCCCTTTTGTTTGTGTGTACTATATGTACACGTGAATATGTGTGTACATAGAAGTAATATCCTCCGATATGAGTCACAGGGTGGAAATTAAAGCCTGAGATGATCCCTTCTTCAATAACCAAACACTTAATTTTGACAGATCATTAACTAGACATTATCTTTCATTAGGCGCCTCTGCATTACTTATTCAACACCCCTAGGACACACATGCATGCTCACAAATGGTGCATACAAACAGATAACACACATATACACACAGGGCTAAACAATGGCTGATTTGACACGATGCATTTGAATCACTTAACTCAAGCATTATCTTTGTCACTGGGTTTGACTTAGAAGGCTCTTCTGACCATTAAGTCTTCATGCTGGAGTTAGAATTATCTAATAGTCAAATCTAATTTATATAGTTCCCATTCATCTTTTTCATTCTGCACTGGTATGATAGCAAACTGATCACGCAGCCACTTTACAGATGGTCAGAGTAATTAGATTGACAATGAGTAAGAGAGCCGGCAATGTTGTAAAGAGCATCCCGATAAAAAAGGAGGGGGGCTCTTAAGAGCATCACGAGAGAGGAAATCATCTCACCATGTAGTGGTAATTCAGATGCCTGCTGCTCCTGTCTCTCACTGCGGAGACAAGTTGAGAGAGACTGAGCTATAACAGCAGGAATGCAAACCCACTCCCCCTCCACCACACTATCAACAACTGTGGCTGCAGCATGAAAACAGCCCTTGGGCGACATTAATGGGACAACACATTTCAGAGTAGAGGCTGGGGTAGAGAGTTTCCGGCCCGCCAGACTCCATCCTTTTGTCTGCTCGGCGTATTGACATTTTTCCTGTTTGCTCTCTCCATCATATCCTGCATCTACTCACTGGTCTTTGCTCTCCATTCATCTCCCTTAGTGTTTTTTTTTTTTTTTTTTTCCTCCCTTTTTTTTTTTTTAAACACCTTC
>VUQR01023705.1:0-10813 GCA_015108515.1 Hemichromis elongatus | reverse complement strand
CTTTTGGAAAACGGAGCTTTCGTGCAAAAACGATCCCCGTCCACACTATCGTTTTGAGTCGTTTTTCACACCTTTGCGCGTCCAGTACCTCGCATGCGTGAAATGTTAGACGAGACGACTAGTGTCATTTCCACCTGTTGTTTATTTACTTTCCGGCTCTTTAAAACGAGCGGCGAAATGGCGAGACAAAGCACCGAATGTCTCAAATGGAATGATGATGAGGTGGAGTTGTTGCTCCGAGTCACAAATGAGTTCATATTAATCTTCAACACGGCCACTAAAAACTTATTGACTGAAACAAAACTGAAACTGAGCAAACAAAACAACTGCGGTACGATGCCGCCTGACCATCTTGGTTAAAGTGGTCAAATGACTGCATCATATGACTAACATATGTCATCGTTTTAAAAAAGCTCAGTTTTGGCCGTCCACACTACACGAAAACGCTGCGTTTTCAAATTGATGCGTTTTAGAGACCGTTTCCAAAAGCGCTCCGTTTTCCCTCCGTCTCAGTGTGGACGGGAGGGCGAAACGGAAGCGTGGACGTAGCCTTAATAGAAGGAGCAGATTTGAAAAAGAGAGGAAATGTGTCCCGAGTTTAAATCTAGACGGGGGACCATCAGAACAGCTGAGAGTCAGCTGATTTGCACATATGTGCAATAAGGATATAAAGATGTATAATGAATATCAGTATATTCAAATGTCCCCATTTCCTTCAGCTGCATGTGTACATTTTAATTAGTTGCATTTATTCTTTTGAAGTTTTACATATTGTCATGCATTTAAAATACTTGACCAGCTGTCAGCGCTGAACAGCTCCGAACCTGCCGTTCGGTGCCAAAGCATGCACTCGCTGGACATGAGTACCTGAACCTGAAATGATACCGTCAGGATTTAAACTCAAGACTCTTATCGTTCTCTGTTTTTCATATTAAGGTCCAAAGATCAGTTTTGTAACTTTAGAACAATCCAAAAGAGCCGAGCTCTGGGTTACAGTCGTCTTTTAAAATCTCAACAGTAGCCAAACCTGAATGTGTTTTTTTTTCTTTTCTTATTATACCTTTTAAGATATATATTTTAATCAGTTCTATTGGATTTTAAAAGGGACTTTTTAAGCAACACCTCAGACATTTTTAGAAATCACATGGTTAACAGCAAATCTGTTGGGGGAGGGCGAGTGGTTTCACTGGTAGAAAAACAAAAGCGAAAGTGAGAAAAGGCGCAAATAATACTTGTGTGGATATCTGTACAGCTGCACATGTTCATTAACGAGCGCCGCTATACTTACATGTGCCTGTCACTGTCTATTGCTGCTGGCCAAATACATTTGTTAATTGTTTATCGTCAGACTTGGCAGATCAAAAAGTACCACCAGCGGCCCGCTTGACCAGTGCTCTGTCATACACAAAGAAGGTCTCTATTGATGTGCTTAAAAACAGAGCATCGCTTTGATGTGTTCCTCTCTTGTTATCACCTTCATCTGCGAGGCTCTCTCCTAGCCTCCCGAGAGACTCGTTTAAAATGCAGGAGTGGAGTGAAGTCGGCACGTGAGATCCCAGGAGCTGCTCTCTTCTCAAATGACTCTGAATCGGGGATGACTGGACATTTTAAAGGCGACTCGTCTCGTTGCCTGAGCACTCCAGTGCAGGAGCCCAGTCCAGCCCTCACATTAAAGTGCTAAGATTAGCCGGCCTCACAATGTAGCAGAGCACTTAGCAGCTGGTCGAGTCTTTCCTCTGTGCAAGCAAACTGTTGCTAACCAGGACATCTCTGTGTTTGTCTTGTTCTGATGATATTCACCTAGAGACTAGGAGATAAAGCAGCAGAGAAAATGGAAACAAGTGCTGTCAGACAGGAAGTGGTTTAGCAGAGTAAGTCAGTCGTAACTTGGCATTTAAATCTGACTTACACGTTTTTCTCTTTAAGGTTGGCCATAAATCCTACTTCTAGTCAGGAGCAAGCATAAAGTCTGTACATCAGGTATCACTAAAAGAAAATGTATCTAGTTATATATCAGTTTGTAAAATCCAGCCTTCAAACAGGAAAAGCTGAAAGAGATACTGAGGAAGTGATTGAGAGGTTTCAGTTTTTGTAAGTGTTTGAACGAGCTGTCAATTTATGTTGGGCTTCTTTCCAACAGCTGACAGCATCATCTCTTTCCAGGCTTTAAACAAGTAAAAGCAGCTGAATACTCCCAAAAACATTAGAACTATTATGTATACTTTTATTTTTAGGAGCGGACCATTGTTTGCTTTTTCTGGGAGTTTTTTCCCCCCCACATTTCCTCACCTCACTTTCTCAAAAAAAGAATACTGTGATCAGAACAATTACGTATTTATATCCTAGTGTTTGTGGAGGGGAGGGCAGGTATAATCATGAAGCCTATAAAATAGGTGAAATGGCTAAGCTGAAGCAGGACAGCCTGTGAAGAGCTAAAGAGCTACAGGATGAAGTGGGTTAAATCTGCTCCTTGACTCAGCTCACCCACACAGTTATCCAGTCACAGACAGAAAAGGTGCAAATCACGGAGACACGAAGAAACCGGTTTCTTGAATCTTGCAGGAGTGCACAATGGCAGTACAGTTTAAAAACTCAGAGCTTTATCAAGGTACTTTATATTGCAAGGTAAGAATCCTACAGTAATACTGCAAAAACCTGCAAAATTAGATAACCCCCTGTAAGTAATGGACTTGACAACAGTGGAAAGGAAAAACTCCCTTTTAACAGGAAGAAACCTCTGGTAGAACCAGGCTCAGGGAGGGACGGCCGTGACTAAGGTGTGATGACTAAGCAGCAAAAAGAAAAATTGAATTCAGTTTTATTGAGTGTGACTGGAAGCTGATGACTATTCATGGCAGAAATCACACAACACGTGTTATTTAGATTTCAAATTCAAAATATCGGTGCAGTAAATGAGTTCAACAACATCCTTTAGCTTCTGTTTTATATCAGACAGACTGGATTAATACTGCATTTCAAATGGTTTCCAGACCGTGACCTTACGCAGTCTTTTGCTGAGGTTGCAGATAAATGGTTGAAGACATTGAAGACATTAAAAAGACAGAGGGGGAACACGATAATTAATGAGCCGATAATTGTCCAGAGTGACGTCAGCGTTTGACCTACTTTTGATAACCAGGACATTATGAGCGCGGGGGATGCCTACTTAAAGCATCAGAGGCATGTTTAACTTGTGCATCATCGTAGGACATAAAACAAAGATGCCAAAATCCAAACTAAAGAGAATTGTTGCCAATTGCTCCCAATGCAGCAAAAAAACATCTGTTTGCACCTCTGTCCTCTCCTCACATCTCCTCATCGTCTTTCTCTTTCATGCCTCTTTTTTGGTTCTCTTTTGTCCTGCTGTCTTCATTTACTTTTAATGCCCTCTTTCTCTCTTTCACTCAACATCCCTCTTCTTCTTCTTCTTCTTCTTCTTCTTCGTGACACACTTCCAGGAGAGCCTCTCATTTGTTTTGTTTGAAGTGCTTCTGTATTCAGGGATGCGCTATTCATCTCGGCATCGCTGTGTCACCAGCCTTCGGTCTCGTTAGACGTTGGCTCTCTCCCAAAGCACTTTTTTTTTTTTAGGTCACCATCAGTTTTGTGCTCTTCCTCTGTCTTCCTTGCTTGAGATGTTGCAGTGTGTCTATGCAGGCACACATGCAAGCTTCACTGGTTGCTGTCAGGGAGAAGCTGCTGCAGTGTGTGTGTGTGTGTGTGTGTGTGTTTTAGTGTATGCGTCTGTGTGGCAAGAGTCTCTTAAAGGACCCCCGCTACAGTCGCGCAGCGATGCTCAACCTGCAGTGCTCATCATGCAATAGCAGAGCCGTCTCTCTCATCCTGTCCTCCTCCTCCTCCTCCTCCTCTATCACCCGCTCTCCCCTTTTTCCCTACCCTTTTCTTCTCCCCTCTCGCTCTCACTCTCACTCTCTCACTTTCACTCACACAAACAGTCATCATCTCTCAATCGTTGCCATACATTTCGTCCACCTACTCCCTCGGTGTCAGGGTTGTATCCCTCAGTCATTGCTGTTTGAGTCATCAGTGTTGCTGTAGTCTGAAGAGGTGGGGGTTCTCCTCTTTTGCGCCTTCCTCCTCCTATCTCGCTCCTGCTGGATTCAAACCAGGAGAGGAAACATTGGTGTGAGTCACTGCACCATGCTAATCTGTGTGTGTATTAGATCATATGGGATCTCCCTGCTTGTGCTGTCGTGTGGATTTTGTGTCGCATGCATGGAAATCTGAATTCAGATCTGTTTTTTCCCTTTTGTTTTGTTTGTGTTTGCGTGCTTGCCTGTGTATGTATGCATGAATGAATGAATGTGTGCGTGTGTGTGCGTGTCTGTGTGCACAGGCTGGTTCGGGGTCTCCCACTATGGCTGCAGCCATACAGGACTTCCAGAGGTCAGAGTCGGACCGGCTCAACGAAGTCAAGGGTCATTTGGAAATTGCCTTATTGGAGAAACATTTCCTACGTGAGTATGCACACGCAGCACTTTTCTGCGTGTTTATTTTCCAGATAAATATGATTGGTTAAGCTGCTTTTATTTACTGCATTTTTGTTTCCTGAATCTTTAGTTGTGTTGCTTGAACTTAAAGCTGAGAAAAATCCAGTTTTTCAGGTGCCAGTGTAGGTATCAGCCAATGTTTATTCCAATGCTCCAGTCTGCCCGTTAAGCCAATAAATCTTATGCATTTATTCAGAAATAGCAATGTGGCAGTCTGTAATAGTTCAGCATCAAAATATAGGAGAAGTTGATTCCTGAAGTGACTAATCAGCCTGTTCTAAATGAACGCATTTCCTAACAGGCAGCTAACTTGGCTGATAACTTTTAATTGAAGCTCAGCTACCTTGCTTTGTGACGATTGGTTACTGTTGCTATGGTAGTCACAGCAGCAAAAATAGCCACACAGACATCTGGAACACCTACCGGCGAGCACCTGAGCAGCATATCTGAATCCTGCCTTAGCTTTTCTGAATTACCCACAAGTAGCGATGCAGCACTTCAGTCGTTTCCCTTCAGGTCAATCTTATTTTTGCCTGTTATGCATCTTTACTGTTGTTTATGGTTACTCTAGTTTCTTCTTCTTCTTCCCTTTTTTTCCATGTGCACCTTTTCACCTAAGGATTGGATCTAACAATGAGAATGTTATTAGAGTTGACTCCGACTAAATAAAAGCGTCCTGATGAGACACAGAGAGGAGGACAAAGCAGCATCAGGACGAAGTTTCCATCATTTCATTTAAACCACAGTCTGGGGTTAAGTCACAGACTAGCGTGGAACAGCTGGTGCACTGCTGCTGACACGTGGCACACGCAGACCAACAAAGAAGTGGCTTTAGACACCACCACCTTAGATTTGCCCGTCGTCAGCGATAGGTGATGTAGCTTTATGAGTCGGGATTGGGTCCATAACCAGTCCAGATGTGGGATCTGTCTGATCCCATTCCTGTTGTTCCATTGAAAACTCTGTATGTGGCGAGATGGTTGACAGCAGTAAGAGAAGGCGTTAAAGCGTCTGTTGCATTGTGCTGCACTGGTGGTTTGGTCATCTAGATGTCAATTTTTTTATTTATTTATTTATTTTGGTCTGATTTAATGGCAAATGTAGCAGGTAACCTCTTATGTTGAAGAGATGGTTTTGTCAAGTGTCTTAAGAACTCGTGCTGGCACTTAGTAATGTCCTATGATGCGACTCGACAGAAATGTGCTCGTCTTGTCACGTGGCAGTCGTGTTGTAGGAGAGATTTTAGAAGTCATATATGTTTCCTATTAAGAATGATCACACATGTTGTAAGTTCCTGCAAGGTGACATACATAATCTGTCTGTGTCATCTTGTGATCCCACTGAATTTGTGGTTTAACTGTCTGAGACTGCAGTCAGCTTAGTTTTATCCATTGCTTGCGGTTGTTGTGCACATCATGGTTATGTTGGGCTGCCAGTCTGTTAGATTCAAGAAAGCTAAGGAGTTGCTCAACTTAGGAGCTTCAATTTCAGCTTCTGTTGGATGAGCAGTAGTCGGTTTACCGGAGGTTGTATCAGAATTTGACCGAATTTTTACAACCTTGTTCATCAACATAATAGTGTGCCATGGTGACAGAGGCCCACATCTGTTGGGCCATACTAAATGGACCAGATGCTTGCTTGGTCAGTGTTTTGTGTACTTGACTGATATAGATGGCCTTTCGTCTGTGTCTGTTTTCATTTTGTTCTTTCTGCTGCCTCATTTGAGACTGAAAATGATCAGCTCTGGCAAGGTCAGAGTTTTGTTGGAACGTTTCCCTCTGGGATTTCAGAAGAGGTCTAAACGGGGAACTTTCCAATCCTGCAAGCACATGGTTTATCCGGACGACATCTCTCAGTTGCTGTTGCACAGAATGAACAAAATGTAATTTTTGTATGTTAGGTTACAGTAGATCAAAATCAGTGTTGTCAATGATAGAAAATATTCACATTTTGCTGTCAATAATGTAAATGAAGTAAGGAAATACTGAAATTCAGGCATTCTGTCATGTCATCATCAGGTTAGCTTAGCCCCTTTGTAAGAAAGCTTTTCTCTAGTTTCTCTGAAGCAAGTTGATTTGCTACGACGAAGAGGAAACACTGAACGAACTGGGGACTGTGTAATCTATGCTACAATTGGCAGTAACAAAGGCAGTATCATCTTGTTTTGGTAGCTGTATGTTCGCAACCCTGAAATTACACTGGCAACATAATGGAAGCAAGCAGCTGCTGCACTAGTGCTAATCAATCGTCCATGCTACACCAGAGAGGCAGCCTGGGAGGAGACATTACAAAGTGAACCCAGTAACCTTGGAAAACGTTTTATATTTTTGGACCTTTATATAAACTCGCTCGATGTGTTTTAAAGTTTTCAAAAGGATTTCAATCCTTCCATCCATCGATTTTCTTCACTGCTCATCCAGTTCGGGGTCTTTAGGACAATAGAAATTATTGTAGCTATTAGAGGATAGGGGCCCATTCAAGCTCACATTCACATCTATGGCCATCACTCATTGTTGATCTTTAGCTCATCCATCTGTCTGACCATGTACCTGTTCACTTTTCACAAGAATCATCGCTACCGATGAATTAAAATGTTATCAGACTTGCACGCAATGATTAACTCATGGATTTTCACTTAAATTTCGCTCAAGGTGAAGGTCAGGTCAGTCATTATCTTAAGATATCAGCCTAAAGGCCGAGAGTCAAAAAAATTAATTGACACATACTGATATATTTTTTTTAATATGTGCAATTAAATGATTGATAATGTGCCAACGTGGTGACTTTAAGGGTTATAATTATTGCTACATGAAGCAGATTTTCAAGAATTAATTCAGTGGTTCCCAAACTTTCTTTGCTAGGCCCCCCCTTTGTTTTATAAGAAAATCGTCGCCATGCACAAACACGCACACATACACAGGGGGGTGCCCCATCAAGAGCCTGTCCATTATGCTAGCAGTGTCCAAGCATTTTTACATTTTTTTTTTTTTTAATTTATGCCGCACCCCCCCTGCAATGAGCGCCCCTCCTCTTTGGGAACCACTGCATTAATCTATGAATTTTGCTTTGTAAAGACAAGCCCCCTTTTTACTTTTTGTGTCTTTACTGATTGCATGACATTTGTCTTCAGTGTGCAGTCCTCCCTCCCCCCTATTTGCTAGGTGCTGCAGCCCATCAAAATGTCGCACCCACCTTTAGGTCTGCCTGTAGTTCTGACAACATTATGACAACTGTGTCACAATTATGACTCCCACACAGCATCCAATAGCAAAAGTAGTAAATATTCAGGTATCTTTGCAGTTTTCATCACTGATAAAACTAATGCACTAGTGATAGCAGAAGTAAGTTGGGAATGTGACAGATTTTACTGTACCTTAAGTGATTTATGAAGAGGCAGGGGGAAAAGGGACGAAGCAGGTTAACTTGGGGTGAGGGTGGGCGGACTGGACAGTGCGTTTCTGTTACAGGCTAACCTAGTTGGTGTTCAGTACAGGGTTGCGGTACCTTTACAACAACCTTGTTGCCAGTGCTGTGGTCTTTAATAAACTGTCAGATCTCCACCCGCCCTCAAAAAAGGGAAAGTGTGTGTCTATGAAAGAGAATACCTCAGGCTGTGCCTTTTCTCATAATCCTGTGCCTAAGCTAAAAGGGCTGGACCCATAGTCATACTGTCAGGATGTGAGCTAGTGAGCTATTTTTCATGGATATCTCTTACTTCCCGTTCCTTGCTCTCTCCCTTCTTTAAAAAACATCTTCTAAAGCTCTCGTTGCTTTTTTTTTTTTCTCTCCATTTTGCCGAGCTGCTCTTTCAGATTCTACCCACCGTTCCCTGCTCTCCACTTTCCCGGATTAGCCTCAGTTTTAATTTTTTTTTATTTTTATTTTTTATTTATCCTCTTCTTCTTCTTTTGATTTTCCTTTTCTTTCTTTCTCTTTATCAGATACGGCGCTATGATGTTCCTAATATGGGACAAACCTCTTTCGGTTTGTCTTCGGTTCCTCTTTCACTCTCAAGTTATCCATTTCTCTCACGCCTCTCAATCTCTCATTCCATCTTTGGCCGGTGTAATCGTACTTCTGGGAACACTGAAGCATGACAATCCATTAGCACCTAATGGAGTCCTGCTCTCGCTGCCCTGCGCTCTTGTTATTTTGGCTTCTATTTCTACTACTCCTTTGCGCGCCCCCCTTCCTCCCTGTGCTGTCGTCATACGTTAAACTATGGAGTGCTCAGTTTATGGGACAGCTTGCACAATATAGCCTGCTGGTTAGTGATTTTCTCAGTGCGTGTTAAGCACAGATGAACACAGATTTAAATGCTGACATACGTGTTGTCATTAGTTAAAGCTAATAAGATTAGCAGGGTGAGACAAAAGACTCCTTGTAGTGAGATATTGTAGTTTTATGTGTTGTGTAATGGTTGTTTCTAGAAAATATAGAACATGTAATATTTGATGACACTGCTATTATTTACAGCAGGTACAGTTAAATACTTGGACATAGACGCTGTACAGCCTGTTGCCTGCAGCGCCTCCAGCAAGTCGAGTGTGGCTACTTTTTCTTATTCCGTTATCTCCAGTCAGATATGCACTACGTAGAGAAAAGTACTGAGCCGCTTGCATATCTAGAGGAGCTGCTCAGCCAGTGCATGAAGCTCCTTTTGTGCTGATGTTAATGCCAGAGAAGGTTTGGAACTCGACATTCGGCACCCCTTTTGCAACTGCATGGTGCATGATGCCACTGCTGAGATGCTGTGGTCGATGTAACTTTGACTTTGCAATGCTATCAGCAGCAGTTGGAAATGTTTACGGCACTTTGCATACACTGTAACCCAGTTTCGACTGTTGGCTGGTCCCTTAGTGCCTCGAGGCAGTGGCCAGTGTGTCATGCGCTGGTCACTGTTTGTGGGTAAAAATACACAGATGAGCAGGTTTTTAAGTTCGTCTTTACGCAAATGCATTGCTGCTTTTACACTCTGGATGCTGGATTGGTATACTAAAGCACACCAGAAGGTTCCTGATAGCATAAATCATATCTCTTATTTACAGATTCTCCACATTTATATATAAATACGAGTTTTTAGAGGTTGGCAGTAACTCTGAAGTGACATTCAGAGTAGATGTTGAGGAGTGAAACAGCATCTGTAACACTGCTTTACACAATCTTTGCTGTGAATCCTTGAAGCTCCAGTCACAAACAGGCCCAGAGACCGGTTGGTGACCCCTTGGCAACCCTAAATGCTAGCAACCACTAAAACCACTGGCATTTGCCAGGTGAGTGGCATCGGGGAATGTACACATTTCCTCAGTGAGCACTGATGGATGCTATCTAGCGAGGTTCAGTGACACTGTGGAAAAATGGCCATAATAAGTAAAACAGAGTGGAGCAAATGTGGGAAATTGTAGGTTAAAGTCAGTTGTTTGTCACTCGTGGTTAAGAGAGCAGTTTATTGTTGAAATGTCGCTGTTTGCTCACCGCAAGAACATTTTTGTGATGAAACTAACATCTAAAAATGTGAAATATGAATAAGATGTTAGCTTTTGGGCTCATTTCAGCTTCCATTTCTGTTGTAAATCCAGTGTAGCTTCTTAGACTGCAGGGAAAAGGAAATATTTTGGCTCTGGAAGTTTATAAAACTGCCGTCCCACATAGAGCAGCTAGTAATGCACTATTGGGAAATGAAAGATGAGGAGCAGAGATTCAGACATCCTTTCAAACCTTGAAATGTGTGTCGGTTTTGTGCTGACGTTCGCTCAGAATTTAACCCGAGAAATTATTTGCTCTCCTTGAATCTCTTAAGCATTCAGAGCAATCTGAGTGTGGGTGGGTATTTTTCTCTCTCTCTGTGATATCTTTCTCTTGCTTGGCAAAAATAAAACGGGAGCCCACGCTGTATACTAAAACAAACACCCTGTTTAAGTAGCTTGTCTCCTTCCTCTACAGGAGGCACGAGTTTCCATTCCAGATGCCGTGTGCGTGGATGGAATGGCCCATGCCTTTTCCCTTGGCTTTTCCGAGGACACTAACTTGGTTAATTTGTAATCATGCTTCCGGACGTGAGATCACATTAAAAGGAGAAAAAAAAGGGACTATAATACACGCGCGAGCACACACACACACTCTTTTACTCATAACAGAGCATCAGGATATCCTTCTGCTCTGTTAACAGTGGGCTCTTCTTTAGTTCTCCTCTTTATGTCTTCACAGATCCCAATTTATTCCCTCCATCTCATGTAGTCCCTCTTCATGCACACATACCTAACAGTAAACAGTCAGATTAGCTTTATTGGACGATGCTCTGT
>VUQR01023704.1:16270-35649 GCA_015108515.1 Hemichromis elongatus | reverse complement strand
GACCTCTGGGATAAAATTCTTTACCGGGTCCATGGGTCCTCATTATGTGCCAAACATGGGTTAATTCAATGTAAGATTCTACACCGTGTACATTGGACCAAAGCCAGGCTAGCTCAAATATACCCCAACCTTAGCCCTGATTGTGACCGCTGTCATCAAACACCCGCCTCTTTAATACATATGTTTTGGTCATGCCCATCCCTCAAACAATACTGGACTAATATTTTTTTGACTCTATCAAAGATCATTAAACTGCCCCTCAAACCTGGGCCCTTAACTGCATTGTTCGGGGTTCTTCCGGATACAGTTGTCTTGCTGACGCCCCAGGCTGATCTGGTAGCATTTCTCACCTTACTGGCAAGACGTAGAATACTGTTACATTGGAAGTTCCCTTCTCACCCAACGTGGGAAATCTGGATTAGAGATACCTTGCATTTTAGCAAACTCGAAAAGATTAAACTCACTCTACGTGGGTATATGGCTACATTTTTTGAGATCTGGCAACCCTTTTTTGACCATGTCCAGACTTTGCGATCCCGTAACACTCCCAGTTAACCAACTCAGACTTTATCTTATTTTATTTAATTATTTTTAAGTTTAACTATACAGACTTCACTATGCCTGCACTTCATGTTGGCATTTATTTTTCCACTTTAAATATACTTTCTGCGGAATTGATCTTCTTCGACAACTAAGCTGACCAATCACTTAGTTTGTTTGCCTGCTAGTTTTTCTTTTCTTTTTTCTTTTTATTATTTTTTTCTTTTTGTTTGTTTGTTTGTGTAGGGGTGTGGGTTATAAAACTCTGCACATCTATTTTGCCCACTCAGGAAGTGTTATGTTGTACTCCAGGGCTTACTATGTGTACTGTTTTTTGTTTTGTTTTTTTTCTTCCTTTTATCACTTATTGGTACTCCTGTGATTATGAGGTGGGATTGTATGTCTCACTGTTTTACGTTCTTCAAAAAGAAAACAGCATATTGTTTAATTTATCTTCTGTAAAATGGACATTTAAAATTCAATAAAAATATCTAGGAAAAAAAAAAGACCTGACACCAACAAAAGTCAGGCTCCTTTAAAGTTATTAATTTTTTTTTTTTTTCAGTATTGAATAGATTCTACATGGCTTCTCTTTATCTCGTCTGACTCAGATTTTAAGCCTGTTAAAGGTAAAATCGAACTATCCATTTTCCATTGCAACATAAATGTGAATTTTAGAGTTAATAATCTAATTATATGAGAATTAATTGAATATTTCCAGTGAGAACATTAACAAAGGAACAAGCAGTGCAGTGGTAATGATGCATAATAAATAGCACCTAATCTTTAGTCTAATGCGGTCCCCTATTAATTGGTGTTAAATAATAATACATGGAGAAAGCTAAATTCTGATTAGTGCGATGTCCAAATAGGAAAGCTTTCTGGTGGTATTAAAAGATTTATGCTGAAATACTTTTACAAACTACCACTGTACTGCAAGTCCACAGATTTTGAGGAAAAAAGCATTGGATGAACCAACAATTTAGGCCACAGAAGGAAAAACATTTAGCGTATGAAATGTATCCTGTTAAACTACAGTAGTAAAGTACTGGCCTTTAGCTATGCTGTCTCCGAACTGTTATTTCACAGCGAAGCTACATAAGGACTTTCTCACTTAACATTACTATGCTGTACATATTTTTTTTTTTTTTTTTGCACAAGCAATATATTTCTGTAAAGTACAGTTTCATGTTCTCACCCACTCACTCTGAATTCATTTTTTCTTGAACTATAAAGAGATTTCAGCTTTGTCACAGTTTCTCTACTCCTTCCCCCATCATCACCATCACCATCATGAGAACAGCGCTGTATTTAACATTTTAACAAGCACCCTGAAAATGAATACTGTCTGGACATGATTAAACCCTACAGAAGTCTCGGCCATGGTGGCCCATTTCCAGCTGAACACCAGAAACCACAACACACAACAATCATGTCTAAACAAAAAATAACTGAAATAAATATTCCTATACTTCTAAAGAAATAATTTGAACCAAATCTTTGAGAAAACCAAAGAAAAAAAAATCATGCAAAAATATGAAATTGCTTGGTATATTTTTTAACATTTTTTTACAGTTTCTGTATTTTCCCAATAATTAGTTACAGTGTAAATGACTCACTGTCATCTCAGATCATTTTTCATCCTAATTTGTAGTCACGATGGAGAATGTGACCTGGCAGCAGGCTCAAAGCTCTGACCCCGTCTCTGATCAAGTGGCAACACAAAAGAAACAGTTTGTTTTGGCCGGACAACTGTGGTACACCTGTGATCCAGGCCCATTATCAAACCAAACCTGTCCTCTTCCCTCTCTTGATAAATAACAGTCACCTTCATCTTTCACGCTGGGATAAAATGAGTTGAGCTAGCAAACATTGTGATAATTCTCTTAAGTCCAGCCAAGTGTTAGAAGTCAGTGTCAAAGAGACAAGAAGCCAGCGCAGGTTCCCGGTTTGTGACCAGTCGTGCACATCTAACCTAATCTTATTGAGGCCTGTCTGCTTCGCTTCACATGCCGAGCCACGTCTCAGGTGTTTCGTGGATGACATTGTGCTCCATATCCTAAAGAGCTGACAACAGAGCGCGTGGCAGTGGAAACTCTGAATGCATCACAATTACCCTGCCCCTGCCATCTGGGATGCGCTTCAGTCAGTAAATGAGCGCACATTTTCATTCATGTATTTTTTTTTCTTGGAATGCAGTCCAAAGGGAGTTGCCAGCAGGTCTGCAAAAGCAAAGGCACCAGTTCATGCAATTTAAAAGTCATTCATTCAGTGTATTCTAACTGGAAATTCAATTATACTTCAATAAGCAAAACTTTCCAGGCTAGCCGACTTCCTTAATGGCAAAACACCCCAGGTGAATTAGCCAACTTGGCTAAAAATAATCCCAAAATGACAAGCACAACTCTTTCATTTATCTTCACACTTGATTTCCAATGTATTCATTTAGCACACAAAGGCTTTTAGTGTGCATCTGGTGATATTTGTTTGTTTGTTTGTTAAAAAGAAAAGAAACTGGAAAATTCACAAAATTAAATATACCACTTAAACCTTGCTGCAGTATAAGCATTTAAAATAACGCTACTTAACAGCGCGCCTACTTAACATTTGGAATCTTATAAAATAAAATTTTAAAAATGATCAAATTCACATCCTTTGAAGTAACATGTAACCTGCATAAAGTGATGTGTGTGCTTTTAAGAGCACTACCAAAGTCAAGGTCAGTGGCCTACTCCTCTACTTTTTAATGGATAAGGTACAGCGCGACAGACAGCAATGGAGGGGGGATGAGCGCAGAGATTCCCCCCTGATCTGAGGACAGCCTGCCAAGGCTAGCTGAGCTGACAGCAACTAAAGCCGAGGCTCCCCACATGTGCTAATCTCCCAGATTTAAATGGGAACACAGCACACAGCGCAGAGCACAGAGCAGGGCAAGCCGGTCTGATCCATGACCGTATGTCTGAGCACACGCGCGAGCACACGGCCAGCACACACATACACACATGCAGCATTTCTTCAAAACGGTCGTCCACAGACTCTTTTCTAGCAGCAAGGCAGAGAAACAGAAACAAAGAGAAGCTTGGGAAAAGCAGCGAAGGACTTTGCAGCATGACTGTTACGATGCTAACTTCAGATTGCAGCCACTTACAGAGCTAGAAAGCGAGAGGAATGAGAGCAACAGAGACAGCATGAGAGACAGTAAGAGGAGAGAGTTATAGAGAGTGAGTATTCCCTTTATTTCTTCATGAGGGAAGACTGGGGAACCAGCAAGAAGCAGGGAAACCATGACAACCAGACAGCCAACCTTGGCAACCAACCCGGTGTTCTCACAGTCAGAGCCAGACAGGCAGCTCAGCAAGGGTTAATCTGAACTGGGTGAGAGAGGAGAGAGAGAGAGCGAAAGAAAGAGAGGCTGGCTGATTAAGCCAACTGCTGTGCGCACAGACGTTTAATACATTATAGTGTCTCCTAAATGCTCCAAGTAAACGCAGAACAAAAGATGTCTTTCAGCTGACTTGACCGGCTCAAAAGCCGACTGGCAGCATCAAACATTTACCGAGGCTGCGGCTGGCGGAGGGATGTTTAAAAGCCAAGCAAGACGCACGTTTTTTCTGAACAGTCACTTTGTTTGAACTGTGCAAACAAAATCAAGTCTAAATGTAACAATTTGCGCACCGTGAAAAGAAAAATGGTATGTTTCTGCTTGCATTTTCAGTGCTGCGCTGCAAAACTAGCAGCGTGAAATTCTAAATAGTGCGAGACGATAACACATTACACGAAACACAGAAGCTGAGTCGAAGTGGGGACCTCGGTGACAGAGAGAGAGATATGGACAGAGTGAACAGATATTGTTTGCGTGGGTGTGTATGTGCCCCGCTGTAACTCAGGGAAAACACACCATAGCATCACGTCGCCCTAACCTGATTCTCCATGCTATGTAACGTAACAGAGATATAGTGACAGCACATGCACCGAGTTAGGTTGAAAACCAAATAGGATGTGATGGGGCCTGTCCAAAAAATACACACATTAAATATACACGCTCATTCCTGATCAGCCAAGGAGACTACTCCAACGCTCCCGCTCCTTATTCACTGTCCTCCCATTTAAAGACTGAACCCGTTTCTGGTCTGGAGGTCAGCAATAGAGAGATGAAAATCAGGGAGGAGGGGAGAATAATGAAGAGAATGATCAATACTTTGCCTTAATTAATAACCTCCACTTCAGTCAGAACATTCACCACAGCTTCATGCTCTCTCGGTTCAAGGTTCCTCCTTCCCTTTGCCTTCCCCCGTACCAGTTCTCCACCTCTTTCCTCATCATTAATCTCTGAAAATCGTTGGCTACATACATTCCTCCCAATCGATGCAATTCCACTGAGGTCTTGTCTGATTTACCACATGGCTGAATCCCTGTATGAATCTTGACTGGCCATGGGGAAGAGGGACAGAGAGGGACAGAGAGGGAGCGAGGGAGATGAGAAGAGAGGGACATTAAATGACAGAGACCATCATCATTATATAACCTCAGCCAAAGACGCAGACTGTAAAATGACTACAGTCTCGGTTTGAATTATTTAAGGAACCCATAAAAATGACCAGAAGCAACAGCCTAAATACACATTAAATACATATTTTTATCTAAAATATAACGACCTAGAGGTGTCACACATCTCCTATTATTTCAGATACGTTTCAATACAGAGAGAGCAGGGCTTCAGCTTTAGCCAGACAGCCAAACGGCTCAGACTGAGCAGGTTTGCCTTCCTGCTCTACAGCTCTGATCCAGCCTCCTAACATGAAGTGCTATCCAGCTGGGAGCAACAGAGTACAGCTTTCGGGTCAGGGCTTCTCTGACCTGAATCTTTGAACAGGCCCCTTGAAACATGGGCCTATCATCACAGCCTTTCATTTATTTCCCCTAACTCACCAATTTTAGGTCAAACCTGGCAACTTTTTCTGGGTAATCTTGTGAACACAGGGGAGTAAGACAGTTATGTTTGAGCCTTTTGTTTTGCCTTTTTTTCTTTCTTTTTTTTAAATGGGAAGGAGGCTATAGGTCACCTGTAGTACGAGCACCTGTTCCACTCCCACGACACACACGTGTAAGCACCCAAATGCATTTCACTTCTGTGGGTTTGCCAAGTGGCTTCTCATTGACAGCATTGAACGAACATGTCCTAGTCACCTGTCATCATCAGGAATATCATGTGTTGTGAAACAGTATGGATCTATTTCACCTGACAGGAAATCTTTGGGAGTGGCCAATGATCTAAATCACCGGCTTACCAGCTATCAATCAATGCAGAATTAACGGTTGTGCATCACCCTTTCACCAGACTCCAAGAACAATCTGGGTAATGTGTACGTGGATGGATTTGCCTCCATCTCTCATACACAAAGATGCACAAACACAACCCAATACTGCAAACAGTGAAATCCACAGTTAGAATTAGAAACCAGCCATCCCTTTGCCGACTCTAAAACAGTCAGAACAGCTAGGTGCTGGCTTCAATGCCTTGTAAGCACAGGGAACCCAAAACAAGAACTCTCCAGCAGATAGATAAAAGCAGAGAGAGCTAAAGAGAGAAGGAGAACGCAAGACACAACATCACGCAGAGCTTTTTGTCAGTTGAGCAGTCAATATGAAAGTCACCGAAGCACAAATTATTTCAACTCTCTAAACGTCAACCAAAGAACCAAGGAGCCTACACATCAACCTACATCGCTTAGCCTGTCAATATCCAAGTCTAGCATAAAAAAAACAACAACAATAAAAAATTTTAAAAAACAGGGATTAGCATGCAGTGTTTTCCAGACAATAGGCCTCTATTTCACTAATCAACAGCCTTCAGGAACAAAGTAAAGGCAAAGCAAGGCAGTGTTTTCCAACGCATTAGGGAACAGAGCGGTGATTCAGCCTGTGTTAAGTCAGTGCACTGGCAAAAACACAAATTAAACATATTCAGCTTTGTCAAACAAAGCTACAAGATTTTGAAATGCAAGAAGGCTGTGACTGCAAATCCCAGTGTGATGGAGACATTCAAGTTCTACATTTTAATAAGGGTTTTAATAAATGTTACCTCAGTCTCTAGGCCAACGTGACACAGATTAGAGGCTCATGAAGCTAATATAGGATATAATACAGCCTAACAGTGCATGGAGTTCAATTTAGTGTTTGACAGAAAGTAAAGCTGACTGGGTATTCTGAGAGAGTAAATTCAAAATATGCCAAATACTAATCCAGAATCTACAATGCAAATGTTCCACGCTCTGTATCTACTGTATATTTCCTGCGTTCATGGGATGTTTTAGGGAAGAAATCTAGTAAAAGTTGAAAGTTGTGAAACACAGCTTCTCAGAATCTCCATGGAGGATAAAATGAGACCGCTTCGTCCCTGTAGCTAACTACAAAGACACCACCATGTTAGCCAAAAATTTTAGCCATTAAGAGAACATTTTATGTTGAGGTAAACAACACACATGTAAATAAAGGCTGAGAAACTCCAACTGAGAAGTTGGAGTTTCTCAAGTTATACAATGCATATGATACATTCATTAGCCATGTTTCCATGTTGTCCATGCTAATTAGCCACGTGGAGGTGTTAAGGATGTTAATCCAGTGAGCGCTGTGGTGTTTAAATATTCGTCGTGTAAAGCGAGAACTAGAGTTGCATCACGATAACAGGGTTTGTCTGTCTGTCATGATCAAATCATGATGAAATGGTCATGTCTAGCTTTCTTCCCCACCACCTTCCAGAATAAACAAAACTGTAGATTTTAGACTCATTGAACCTACACAGAACCGCAGACACAGCACTGGGCAGGTTGTGCCACAACCTGGATCCTATACTTATGATGCTTCAGCCCCGATAAGAGCACTCAATATTTCAAGACTGTCCCAGAGTGGGACAGGAGTTAGAATGCTACCTTTGAGCCACGTGAATGTGTGAATAAGAGCTGACGGGGCTTTGGCTGTGTAGAGGATTAGATCAGAAAGCCAACCAGAACTACTGAGGTGGCCATGTGTGTGTGTGTGTTTATGTGTATATGTCAGGACAGGGCCTAATCACTTAATGAACATGGAACAGCGCAACTCCTCTGAGCAGGATCGCCAGATCTACCAGAGGGCTTCCGCTTTCTCCCCTCCAATAATACCAGCCAACCATAGCCTGGGAAACCTCACAGAGGACTTAGCTCATTGGACGGTCTCAGCTGCCACTTGTGGGTAAGACCAGCCCATTGGGTACACTCCGTTGCCAGGCCAACCCTTTCCGTGGGGCCTGGGAAAAAGATCTGACAGATTAACAAATGGTAAATGGGAGAATGGGATATTAGGCAGTGTCATTAATCTGAATAGGTTTGGCGTGGACTGGCACCACAGATGCCAATAACCAAATGAATTTTCTAACAGAGAACAAGGACAAACACATAACGCTGGACCTGGTTATTTCAGTGCATATGAGTCCCAAAATGTAATTGAAAAACCAGAGCAAAAGCATTCCAACTAAATGACTGTTATTCAATTAGAAAAATCTGTCTGACTGAAAAATGTTTAAAAAGTAAAAACCTTTTGATAAATTTGGCCCAAATAAGTTTGATAGAAGTTATATTTTGCAAGCTGACCTGTAGCTTACATACTACATACTAGACTTCAGAGGGACGTACCAAATGTGCATCGAAATCTGCTCCAGCAGTCACATAAATATACACTGTGCCATAGAGCATCCCAGAGACATCATATCATTAAATATCCAGCCACAGAACCAGCTCGGTAACATCATAAACACACATTAGGGACTCCTGAGAGCTATTTAAAAGTCAGTGAGAGGTTCCTGTAAACACAAATGATAAAAAAAACATAGGTGTCGGGAGGATGTGAATGCTGCATTTATTATTAGGTTGTTTTGAAAATCAACTGCTGCATAAACTTTAACTACGACTAATAGATCATATTGCAATCATTATAAATCACACTGTGCTGGTTAACTTTTTTTGAATCCACCTGTGGGCGTCATGGTGTGAAACATATCTCGTTTAAATATCTAGGGATTAGGAAGGCACACTCCCTCCCCCCTCAGCCCCTCTAATGAACAGTGAGCGCTGGTCAGGTGGTCATTTTAAGAAAGCATACTGTCTGAGAGCGTGCACAAACATTTACACATACACACAGGGTTGCTCAGCATGACCAGCTGGATGGGCTAGGGGAACTAACGCCTATTGTAGCCATTTTAGACAACAGATGGGAAGAAAAATCTACAGAGTGATAGTAAAAGAGCAGAAGAAAAAGTCACACTCCCTCTCTCATTCTAAGTGCTGCTGAGCTTACAGAGCATGCTGCATCACTCCTGCTATTTCTGCCTACACAGGGCTGTGCCTGCCTCTCTTTTCACATGGCTCCACTGGCTGCATGTACTTGATCGCAGAGGATTCTCACCGTTCAATAGGGGGACGTGCTGGACAGTGATGTGCCATCTCCTTGTGTGCTACTCATCACCTAAGGGAGCGTGAAATATTATGAAATCAAGACCTACTGATTGGAGAGAACATGTGCCATGCAACTTTAGAAACTGCAGTGTCATTGCTGTCTAGGCTCAGATAAAGCATGCGATTCTTATAGGAAGCCCAGTCGCATCTCCTGGCTGAAGGGGTATGAATATACATCAGCGTGGCTCTGATTTACCAGCTCTGTGAACAGCTCATCTGTCAAGGTGGGACATGTTACTCCGTAACGGAGAAAACCCACGTATTGCAGCCAGAGCCTATAGGAGAAACGCCTGCCTCCCCCTTGCGTGCCTGCGGACTAAGAATAGATCAATGTATCAGGCAAATCGGGATTAACGGGCGTTGTGCTCCAATCACAGAGCACGCACACACACACACACACACACACATATACAGGGGAGCCAAAACACAAAAAGTTCATTTTCATTGCCCATCACACTGTCATCATTCTGCTGCTGAACGGCTTCCACGCTGCTGCTCCTTAATTCACATACACACAGTCCAACGCCAACGCACAGCCAATAAAACAATCTAAAGCAACATCCTGTGTGTACAATGATTATGTCAGACCGCTGGCGAAATAACAACCCTCCAAATTCCCCACAAGGCTGGGCAGGTGTTTGTAACTAAGCGGTTAGTTATTTATCACCTGCAGACACCCAGCCGGCCAAATTTCAACTCGCTGCGGAGCGCTCCGGAAATAAATTGTGCAATTAAAGGGGATGCCGCGAGCAAGCTGTCCCAACTAACCTGTCTGTCCTTTTCCGAGCGTCTTCTCCAAACGGTAAGGTCCCACGTAATTGGCGTGTTGGGCACCGCTGTTGTCTTTACCGGATGATGACATGTCGAATCTGTGTGAAAATTAGACACTTTATAATAAAGCGCAGACAATTAAAGAGTCCTGGCAGGAGGTCCAAGCCGCCGTTGTCTTTCTTTTAACTCCACAGCCTCTCGTCTTCCTCTCGCTCTCTGACTCTTTTCCCTACCTCACTCGCTGTTAGAGGAGGTGAGGCTCTCTTTTTCTCTCCTCTTTTCTCCTATCGCTGCAGACGAGCCGCAAGTGCCTTGAATATCATTGTGGGTGAAAGCTGCGCTGCCGCTGTGCGTCTGTGGGAGGTGCTGCCGAGTTCTCGCGGATGATTGACAGCCTATACAACCAACCACAGAACTGAATCGCCCCGTTTCTTGTTGCTGGAGGATTTTTAGCCTTTTCCAGAAGAGCTGCAGGTTTCGATCTTAAAGAGTTTAATCCCGAAAGAACTGTTCATTAAAAGCAAAGTAAGTACATAATAAAATTTAAAACATAAGCCGCAAAATTTAAATGCTCCCGTGAATGAACCCATCAACTGAAGCCTTTTTTTTAAGATAAATAAAATGTAAATCATCAACTTCAGGCCAAAATTGCATGCAGACAGCTACTGTTAAGGAGCTTCTCTGAGCAAGTTCATTTGATATTCTTCAAATATTTCTATAGTTCCTCTCTGTTCAGCAATAAAAACACTTTATCCACGACTACTTAAACATTTCTCACTTTCATTCAAATATTCCACGCAAGTATGCAATTAGGCTGAAAAGAAAAGCTAAAAAAAAAAACTGCTTTCAAGTTTTCCCCTCACAGGTCACAAAAGGTCACTTGCACAGGCACATCTTAAATTCAGATTTATGGTAAGCACCGAGAAGCTTTCAACCTTAGGCAGATGAATGCGATCATTTTTGGTGTCTGCAAAATGAAGCTGAAATATCTGCGTGAAAGAATTGTACCCTGCTTTCTACGTCTGTTGTGTTTTACGTTTTCTCACAAGTGGACCCGTGCAAGCAGTACGCTGGTGTTAGATTAGAGCTTGACTTGAATGCATTTGGGGTCATTCAAACACAAATTTATTTATGAATATGCACCACGTGAGCATAATGTGGAGAAAAAAAATCCACAAAACAAGATTTTAGGGCTGAATTATGAGGTGCAAATTCCCTGCTGACACTGAAATTAATCAAAATAACAAAAGCATTTGTCGTGCAGTGATTCTGGTTCTTGCGGGGTCTGAAGTCCTGAGACTGTTACACATTTGCCTTTCCCGGTTTTGTCGACAATAAGGATTCAACGAGAATGAAATGCTGAAGCTACACCACAATTAGTCCAAACAGCATCTCTCATGAGAAAGCGTTACAGCACTGATAAATATTTATACTGACTTTATTAACTGAGGTCCTTTTAATGCAGCTAAAACCACAGTGTAGGAGTTTCTTGTCTCTACCCCCCCTTCTTCCCTTTCTTTCAGTGTCCTTTCTCTCCTTTTATGCTCCTCTGTCTCTCGCAAGCGCACATACACGCCACGCAACACACACCCACACAACGATGTGCAGCAGTGGGAGAGTGTGTTGGCCCTGTGATTCATTTCACACCCCACTGGTCTGAGACCTGTGACTGTGGCTCTGGCCTCTGTCTGTTCCTCACACCCTGAGAGAGTACAGGTGTCAGGGGACACATGCAGGAGAAACACGCGCACATATATTCATGCACACGCACAAACACACAGCCGTGACCTCTAGTTACTTTTTTCCCCCTTTTTCTTTCTTTTCTTTTTTTTCTTTTTTTTAACAAAACAAGGTTGAGAAGGTTGCTGAAATATTAAGCAGCAAGAATTGCATCAACACCACACTGGAGGTTACTTCAAAGATGAGGATATTCCAGAAAGATTCACAGGCTTTCCTCTGAATATGCTCAATAATGCAGACTCTACTGAATCATGGTCACTGCATTTCAATTATTGACTCCATAAGAAATTAAACTGTTAGGCTGCTGCATCTTTGTGCGTGTTCGCATGAATTTTACCATAAAACAGACCTTTTATGCTGTATTTTTATATTCTCCTACAAGATGGATGCTTATATTAAACACGAGCAAATTTTCAAACAGTGAGGTCAGCAGATCTACAAGTAACTCGCTGAGTAAAAAGCTCAGGCCTGCTGAAACTGCTGCAACCACTCAGTTTCAGTTAGTTTTTTTCTTGGTTTTGGATTATGTCAGTTGTAGGTTACATCCTTAATATGGTCATCCTAGGTACACAGCTCAGGAACCCCTTCGCCGCTGTTCAAACTCTCTGTTTGGAAGGACCAGCCAGTCAGAGAAAAGTTGACTTAAATGGAGGGGGAAGGTTGCAGGATGAGCAGCTGCACCGAGGCCCAGTACAAGACAAACAAGCATTATTTTAAACTGTAAATCATGCAAAGCTATGTTACTGGAGTGACAGTTAAAACATGGAATAGGAAATGAGCAGAACAGTCTTCTTTAATCTTCTCTCCGATTACTTTTTTTAAAACTTTAGAAGCAGGTACAATCCAAATAAGGAAATTATATTTTTCATCCGATCATGAAAAAACAGTTTTGCAACTGGCAAATTATTCCTCCTCACTTTCCATTCACGAGGCCAAGTTTACAGTGTGCACATGCCCCAGTTAAGTGTCTTTGAGGTCTATGTTGAGAATGTGTGCTGTATCCCCTGATGCCCTTCAACGCACTGGGAGCTGGGTTTGTGTGAGGAGGTGTGACCCAAAGTGTCACCCATGTGACCGCGCGGCACCAGGTGGACAGGGTATGTGATGTCAGCGCCAGGTGCCAGGTGGGCTCCGTTTCAATAATGCATCATGCCCAGCACTGGCAGGCGCAACACTTTGAAGTGTTCCAGAAACATCTGTAGCCCGAGTTTTTAATCACCTTGCCTGTACCTCCCTGCTTCCTATCAATCCATCTCCACTCCTTCACAGCCCACACCCACACGCCCATCTCCCCCCTTTTTTTCTGCACACAAATTAATGAGGAGTCTTCTTAGCTCGCATTTGAGCTTTCGCGTTCGCGTGCGAATGTGTTTATGTGCATATTTACATGCATTAACATACACACAGAGCCACCAAGCTGCAAAATCCAATCAGAAGGATAAACAAAAATCAGAAAGAGCTTCTTGTCTTCTGGATGTTTGCTGAATATTCAGTGAGGCAAGAATTATCAAAGAGTTTTGTTAGATAAGACAAATTTACCAACGGCCAAAAAGCAATCGGCTGCAATTGGAGCCTCCAACACTCCACAGTATGAGCATACTAATAGTGGGTTGCCAAACAAATAAACAATTCTGAAATAAAGATATAAAAATGCTGGGGAAAGGTGTAAGATCTCTTTAACAGAAATGATCAGGTTTGATTTTTGATCACTACATTTTTCTCTCTCTCTCTGTCTGCTTCGGAGAAATGCGATGAAAGGCGAGGTGTGCCAGAGAGTCAAACACAGAGGGGGGGAGAGAGATGGATATAGAGAGAGAGGTTTACTAAAAAGTGCAACATATTTGATGTGCGGCAAGAGTCCAATAACCTCTGGACGTGACAGGGAGCCCAGACTGCATAATTACTTCACCATACTACCATGTAATGAATAGCTTTATAGGAGAGTCTGACCAAATCAAGAGGGGGCCATAAACACATTAACTCACACCGAATGTGTGCACATAGGAAATCCCACGCCAACACACAAATTCACTCTCTTGTTGTAGTGCAGTGTTTCCAGCCAGGAACAACTGCTACACACGCACAAACACATATGTGTGAACTTGCAGCCCTTCAGGGTTGTACAAACTGGTTATTGCCAGCTAGCTGCATGTCAGAAGCTGTTGGTTGCTACTGGACTGGCCAGCATAGAGCGCTTGATTAATTAGAGTGTCATCCACATACAGAGACTATTAGCGATCATCTGCAAACATTACAAAAACTGGAGAGAAGAGAGATTAATGAAAGGGCAGTGAAGGTGAACCATAAACCAGCACCCAAGGGGAAACGATACAGACTACTCTCTCCACGTCTCACGCGGATCTCCACCCAAGGACTTCTATAGTGAGTTTTTCATTTCCACTCCTTACGTGCAGATTTGTGGGCATGTATGTGCTTTTGTCTGCTGAGGTTCACAAAGAAAAAGGTGAATAAAAGGATAAAAGTTAACAGAAACAGGGTAACTATATACTCAAGAAAGGCTGATAGCTTTGAGAACAGCACAAAAAGGCTGGTTACATGTTCGCAGCAGGATCACATTGCACAGTCACATGTACATATCTGGGGTAAAATCTCATAATTACCGTATCAAGAGGCTAGAGGAGACTTGTCCACATCTCAGAGGGTGTAAGAGGACTTGAAAGTGTGGGACTCATGAGCCACTTCTATATGTAAATGACTGGTATCCCACACATTCATAGAAAAACACACCCATACACAATCACACACAGGCATATGCTCCACCATCCAGTATGTTCATGTACCATGATCAGTGGTCAGCTGGTGTTCATTTCAAATGTCACCACAGTATGTTAGCTGTACACTGACATGCCCAGGAGTGAAGCCGTGGAGGGAATACTCACCACAGGGAATAAGTCTCTCCCTCTCTCTCTCTCTCTGTGTATTTCACTGTCACACCTCTGCAGTTCCACTGCCCCCTGCTGGTTAGAAATCACAATAATTAAAATTCTACCACTAGCAGCACCTCTTAAACAGCCATCTTCACAATGTTCTAATAATAGGATAAGAAAATGCTGATTAGCCCCTTTTAATTATGACAACACACGCATTTCTGCAATTTTTATAACATTTCCAGTCAAAATCTTGGCAGAACAAGCGACACCCTGTCTCAGATTTTCTCGGCTCTCACACAGTCTCACACATCTCATCTCTCTCCACTGACATCATGAAATCACAACCACACTCATCTGACCCAGTTTGCTTCTGTTTCTCCTCTGTGGTGCTGCAGCCTTTAAGCCCTCAATACTTCAGTTAACAGAGAAATATACTAGAATTAAGGTGTACTGCTCTTTCCTATTATGAGACGGAGGATTGCATTTTCAATATCAAACAGAAAAGAAACCTTTAATCAAACCATATTTTTTCTTAAATTTCAGAGTTAAATACAACATTTAAGCAGTGGTGTTATTTATGAAGGAGAAAAACCATAGTTTTTAAGCACACAACTGCATGCTGCTAGCTACTTGTGCCTTTACAAACATGCTCAGACACAAAGCAGGCATTTCCTCTTTAATCATAGCTTTTTGCCATTACGAAGAACGTAATTGCAGTATTAGAAGCAAACTGTTAGTAATCATGTAGAGGGTTTGGCTGTGCCGTTGGATAATTAGGTTGGCTGTGTGCGCCTCGCTAATCACAGGGACATTTAATGGAAGCGTGGGGTGAAGGACTAAAACAACTACATCTAGCCGTAATAAATTTACTGATCATTGATTTAGCGAGCACAACCCCTCTTCCACACTGTTAGTTAGAGTTTAAAGTAACAACACATATAAATACAGGAATGTTTTCTTCAGTGATTCATGATATCAGAAGCAATAGTTAACACTGTTTCTCCACAGTTTTCAGAGCCTATGTTGGAGATGTTAGAGCGTCCGAATGAAGTCCACACAGTTACTTAAAAGCATTTTTCTTTACTCTTTTTTGGCTTAACCCTTTAGAAAGTCCTCTTACATGCTGTTTTACCTTTTTATAGTTCTTATCAGAAAAAGAAAAACAGACACTTTTAAAATCCTGAACATGTGCCAATACTATTTAGTCTCGACTTAAAGCAGCTGCATGTGGAGCTGGCAACACGGGTGACCTTTCTCTGTTAGCTGAGTAACCTTGAAAATGACTCACACACACATACTGAAGCTAGCTACACTCTCCAGACAATTTGAAATCTGCTTCTGGCAATGTCATTCTCACTAGCCCTGTGAACCTGGCTACATGTGCCAGTTACATGATCTAATGGTCTTACTTAAAATAAAAACAAACTGTAACCTCATGTGTCATGTACATTAAATTCAGCCTGATTATTCATCACTCCCTAAGCCTGACTACTGACCTTTTCACAGTCAACTTGATTGCACTCAACAGGACACAATTTGGTGTCCTATTCTTGTGGTACATCGAACAGAATGGAGCATTAAGCAGTGACGTGTCTCCTCCAAACACATTTTTGGAGGAGACATTTAAGGAATCGTCTTATGTTGACATGTTGCCTGGCTTTTTTGTACCTCTTTTCCCAACAGTGGGAAATTTAATTCGAGGTGCCGTGTCTGTGAAGGCAGCTTCATCTGGTAGTTGTATATAACAGATCGCTGTGGTGGCAGTGGTGCTACAATGTTATCCCTACGAACATCACACATTCATGTAGTTGGACCAAGACAAATACAGTAAGACCAAAAGTTTATGTAATTTTGTTTCTGTGCAACACCACAGTGGATTTTAAACATTTGACTGGAGTGAATCCTTTCAGCTATAATTCAAGAGGTTTGGGAAATATATTGTATTAACTGTTTAAGAATTACAGGCATTTTCATACATAATCCCCAATTTTCATTGGCTCAAAACACTGAACTCATGACAGATTACTAAAGAGCAGCTCTTTGGCCAAGCGAGGCCATTCCCCATATTATTCCATGACATATTAAGAATAAAAAAGACCTGGAGTTGATTAAACTTGTATTTAGTAGATTTTCACTGGCACGCTCTGTTTTCCAAATGACCGTGATGCAAGTGTAGGAGGCATCATTAGACTTAAATAATAAAATAAAACAAATTTAAATATATCTTTGGATAAGGCAAATCAACAATAGCATATTTGTAAACAGGGGAAACCTCTAGCCAGTTCAGCAAAAAACCAAAAATGTCTGAAAGATCACAGGGGACAACTATAGTGGAAAGCAACCAAGGTTAACTCTTACCAGAATAACGGAAAGAGAAAAATATGGAGAAGGAGAGAAACAGTTCATAATCCGAAGCATAGCACATCATCGGTCAAACATTGTTGATGCAATGTTATGGCAGGGCCAATGGAACTGGGTCACTAGTGTTTATTGATGATGTGACTGCTGCTGGAGGAAGCAGGGTGAATTCTGAAGTGTACAGCGCTATATTCTCTGCTCAGATTCAGCCTAATGTAGCAAAACTGATCACACGGCATTTCACAGGGCAAAAGGCTAATGACCCAACACATACTGCAAAAACAACCCAAGACTTTATCAAGGCAAAGAAATGGGATATTCTTCAAGGGCCAAGTCAGTCACCTGATCTCACCCAAAAGAGCATGTTTTTCCATTACTGAAGACAAAAATAAAGGCAGAGACACTCACAAACAAGCAGCCATTAAAGGAAGCTAAGATACAGGTCTAGCCAAACAGGCAGGGAGGAAATGCAGGTGATGGTGGTCCATGTGTTCTACAGTAATAATTATAGTATATTTAACATTATATTAGTTTGTCTAGTTACTTTGGAACCTCAGAAAACTAATTGTAATTCCTAAACAGGTAATGCAATACTTTGGTTAAATCTCTTGAATTTAAGCTTAAAGATGTGCACTTTAAGCACATCTTGATTGTTTGCCTCAAAAAATAATAGTCAGCGTTCCAAAAGTAGCAAGCTCTTTATATACATGTCCAATACTAAGTAGTATTACAATGAAAATAATAGCAATTGTCACGAGTATAACCACTTCTACCACTATTATTATGTCTATGATAAAAAGGGCAGAGAAGCTAATCCAGAAATGACAGCTAGAACATACAGCACATGTTCATGTGAAGGAGTATTCCGAGGAACATGAAGAGGGCCATGCTTCAAAGAATGTACAGTAGGCGTGTGTGTCACAGTGGAGGTGTGACAGTATAATGTCCTGTTGAACAACACCTTCCCGGGCAAGGTCACATCACCTCTTTGTGGCAGCACCAGTAAAAGTGATTAGAAGAGCTAAGCTTCGCCTGCACCCCAATAAATCTTTCTCTAGCTTTCACTGCTTTTAATTGCCTGCAGGTCAGGCTGCAGAGTTCAAGTGGCCCACGCTTCTACAGAGAGCAGTAAAACCCTACTAATCATCCAATAAACAGAGGTGCCATTGTATCAAATACTCAATTGCTTCTTAGTGTCTGCTATTGTGCTACTTAGCGGAACCCAATGAGAATTTGTAGATGTGCCATTTAAATGTTTGTGCTTCAGTAAACACTTTTTCTATTATTTTTTGCTACTGTAGGTATTCTGTCACAGTCACAAACAGTGAGGTACCCCATTTGCAGTTAACATAACTAATTTAAATAATAGAGGGTAAATCAGTGCATTAATCACCAGTCAAAGCTAAGCTGCTTAGCCTGAATGCTTTGTCCTATGCTTATTCCATTACCAAGTAATACTTTTTTAGTTTTCACTGGAGTTATATGTCAACAACATAAAATTGCCTGCATAATATCTAAAAGATTATCATTGTTTTACCAATCCAAAAACACAAAAACACGCTGTTGCTACTTCAGGAAGACTGCTAAACTTGCAGCACCTTTGATAGTAACTGTGCATACAGTAACATTTAGTACGCCTTCACAGATTGTACGTATGACACAAGCAACAATAGCTTCAAAGTCACACTGCTATAACTTGCCGCTTCCTTTGTCTTTGTAGGAGGAATGAGGCTGAGAGGCAGAGGGTGTGGAATGGAGGTGGGCTGCAGAGATGGATGGAGAGCAGGAAGGAGGCGACAGACGTGGGCGATGCAGGGGTGGCTTGGGCTGTCGGGAGCGGGCAACGGTGGCAGATGTATTACCAGCGACATCTCCATCCCTGCTGACGCTGGACTCTCACTGTCTCACACACACACAAACACATGCGTCTAAGTTGATTGAAGCCAGCAGTTTGGCTCCACACCAGGCACAGAGGGTAATGACTGTCACCCTTTTTCTCCATCAGCCCCCTGCCTTTATCATCACACACGCATAGTCACATGTGTGCATACAAATACATATAATATAGCTACTGTTCCCTCTCCTACTTTCGCCTTTACTCTCCTGCTCTCTGAAATGTCATGCTGGCAGGGGGTTGTGTGGGGCTCCTCTGGAGAGCAATAAAAGCTGATTGGAGTTAAAACAGTTGGTCAGGCCTTCCCGCCCCAGCATCTGTTGGATTACAGTCAGCCAACCTGTCATCTGTGAAATGAAGGCTCGTATGGGAGGAGAGGGGAAAGGCCACAGGAGGGGACAGACAGACAGACAGAGCAAGAGATATAGAAGGATGAGTGAGGCAGGATGACAGAGGGCTGCTTTACCAGATGCTGTGGTGTGAATGACTCTGTGAAAAAGACTCACTTGTACCCGGTTTACTGAAGAAAAGCACACAAGGAGAAACATAAGAAGACCTGAAGCAAGTTACAGTGATGGGTGGAGGGGTCAGATGGAGGGACGGACAGACAAACCTGACCTTTCAATGAATCACATCATCTCTCCGTCCTCATGTATCACTGCCTCTTAGCACTGGAGGGGACGAGCAATCCTTTTGACC